>APFE031151066.1:289933-327121 GCA_000404065.3 Pinus taeda
CCATGTTTCAGGGACGAAACATGCTAAGGGGGGTGGAATGTTATATACCTAGGGGGGGTAATATGGAGTACCGAGGGAGGTACCCCAGGTAATAATGTAATAATGGGATGGGCCATAGTAATAAATAAGGTGGTTAACCCATGTCATGTAAGGGACCACAAGTAGTTATAATAATGTAAGGGGCCCATGGTATTAGTTGATGGTATGAGGAAACCATGGTAATGATGCATGGTATTGTATGTATGAGGCCTATATAGAGGCTAGAGACTCCACATGGAGGGATATGAAGAGAAGTATTCTTATATGAACAGGCATATGGCTTGTGGAGTATTCTCCTTCCTTAAGGAGTGAATGTATAGTGTTGCCCTACCATAAGGGTTTGATAATAAAGAAGCATTTCTATCTATTCAAATCTTGTTCTTTCTTGGGTTTATTTCTATTATCATATATTTTCGGTTTAGATACACAACAAGTGGTATCAGAGCTACAACAAGTGGTATCAGAGCTACAACAATCAACAATTTGCTCACTAGAAGAAATAGCTTCAAACTTTTGGGCATATTTCCTTTGAGATTCCTTCTTATTATTCTTACTTTTGTTCTTATCACCAACAACTACATGCTCTAGTTCACTACTTGAGCAACAAGGCTCTTCGACCTTCTCTCAAGCCACATTGCTATATTTTCAATAAAAACATTGTATATTCTCCATAATTTCCTTTGATGTCTCACAATGCCTTAATATATTAGCATCGGGGTTTGATAGTCCTTTCATGATAATCTCCTTGGCTTCTACATTAAACTCATTATTCTCTCCATATTATATATACAACCAAATATATTAACTGATTACCATTAAATAGGTTCCCATTCTAATCCTCCAAATATCATAGTCCGATCCATTTAAAAATGGAACTCCTTATGGTGTTAGCCAAACTTTATTAGCCATTATTTCCCCTTGATCTACCTTCGAGTGGTTAAGTTTTTCCTGAAGGAACCAAGCTCTGATACCAATTGTTGGAAATAATATTAATATTGAGGCAGGGGGGGGGGCCTGGGTGGGGGGAATCAATATTAAGGCTAATTAAAACTTTTATGCCAATTTATATTTAACATTAAAATTTGGCATCCATTAAATGTGATAAATAAACAACATATCATTTAAAATAACATAAATCAACACATGGACACATGCACCAAGAAAAACATACACATTGGACGCAAAGGTTTAACGTGGAAACATTTTCGAGAAAAAAACCACCAAATCTTATTTGTTGTTATTATGTAAATAAGAGCACCTACTCTATTACATCAACTTGTTTTTGATCCACCAACTCCCTTTCATTGTTTTCTAGCACCCACTACTAGGAAGCACCAACTCCCTTCCTTTTTAAACACCTGATCAACTTACCAAAAGCACCAACTGAAGCACCAACTTCATGGATTTGCTGCAAGCAGCAACTTGCAAATCCTTGGATTTATGTAAGCACTAACTTGTAGGAGGCACCAACCCCCGAGCCTTTCTTAGATACCCACTAATATGGAAGCACTGAATTCTTGTATGGAGACTCCAATCCACACTAAATAAGGAAATAATATTCATTGTATTTGGTAGCCTCTCTGCCTATTTTAAAATCTCTGTTCTCTTCTCACTCTGTAGTAGCACACTATTATGCTCAACATCATTCACTAATATACAACCCTCTCTGCACTCTGTCCACTTTGCAACAACATACACTCACACAAGGCTATCTGCGCTTGGCCTTCTTCTGCTCAAACACTCTTAGCCTCTTTCATCTGCATATGCACTCTCAACCATTTTTTTTAGCCTAAACACACTTGACCTTTCTCAGCAACTCCCACCACAAAGCTCTCTTACCACAAAGGTCTCTCAAAAGTTTTTCTTTCCTCACAATTCACAACTACAATATCGGGTTTTGTTACACTAAAACATAGTGATCCCATATCTCATCTACTTGTTCTCCTTCATAGGATTAGGTGACATGACCTATGACTAAGCCTCTAGGCACTAGAGCTCTCTCCTACCTTGTGGTGGCTAAATTCAATTTATAACCTTCTCAATGACCTTGGTCACACAACAACACAAAAACCTGTCATGGGATTATTCTTAGCCTTCATCTTTATCCTTCGGGGTTACATGTCAAGGTGGGACCACCCATTGTATGTATTGACCAATCAAAAGCCCGCTTGGATGACATGTGGCACCACTACTTATAAAGCCTCTGAGAGCTTATTTTTCTTTATAGGCTTCCATGCCATTGGTGTTCATTAATTCCAAGAACTATATCCTAGAGGTAAGGCCCAAAGATCCCTATCTTGGTGCTTCCATAAATATGTTTTAACAAAAAGGTGACAGGGGTTCTGACCTCTGAGTTTTCTCCACTATTGTTCCCTACTCCCCACAACCACGATGCTCTTTTTGAATTAACAAATAGTTACAAGATTTTTGAACTTCAGGGTATGTTCATTGCTAGGGTGACATCATGTTGATTTCATCCATGCCACTTGTCAACTTATGAGAGGTCCATGTGTCACCCATATATGGGCCTTTTGGGTACCCAAAAACACAAATACTTCTTGCCACGTGTCCAACATTATGTCATGTTGACATCATCACCGACCAATAATATGCTGCCACCTGTATTATCATAGGAGAGAGAAAGGGTCCCTTAATCCTTGGTTTTTCAAGTGATTTCCTTTGTAAATGGTTCTATGCATGAAGTGACTTGCTTCCAAATCAATGCCCAAAGTCTGCAATCTCAAAACTTTTAAGAAATTCATTTAATAAAAAGTTACAGTGTTTCAACCTTTCAGGATTCCAACCCTCCAGGGTTGGCCCACCTGTGGCACTACTATCAATACTTGCTTATGCTCCTCTTTCTTTAAGGTTTTGGGCTTGGCCCACCTTCCACCTATCGACCTTTGAAGACCTCCATTTTTTAGCCCAACTTTAATGCACAACTCTCAATTACAAAACCATTTGGGCTTTCAACCTTCTAGGCTTTTGAGCTTCTGGGCTCTACTATAATAACTCCATGTTTATGAGCTTTCGAGGTTCTCAGCGTCCAGTCCTTTGGGCTTTCGGGAACTATTCCTGCTACCTCAACTTCATACCATCCTGGGTCTTATTTTAAATAGACTTCCAGGGTTCTGGGCCTTCTATGGTTTTGACCTTATGGGTTATGTTCCCGTGACCCCTGCTTCATGCCATCCCGTAACTCTTTTAAAGAAACCTCTAGGATGATGGGATTCTGACCTTGTGGGGTTATGGGGAATTCTCCTAAGGACTTCAAGGTCCCTACTTTTATTGTCAATAAATTTTGATCTAGGAACCCATTTGCATACTTCAACATATCGTTGGAAATCTCTTTCCAAACACTTTATATTTAAGCCACTTCTATGAGTGTCTAATGAAATATCCTAATGAAAAAAATGCCTCCAAATCCTATGACTCCCAACCATTATATTCATCATATTATGGTTGCTTTGATAATCCTACTACTATGATAATTCTCTACAAAGTACTGCAACAACCATGGGACTCCTCCTTAGCTTGACACATCAAGCACATCAATACTAACATCAACTACCACCAACATCCATGCTAGTCTAGTAGACATCAATGCCAAAACTCTTGCCAATTATCAAACAATATCAAATACCCAACACATCTCCTAACATGACTTTTGACATCAATGCCAACGCACTTATTGCCACTAGCCATCAAGGTAGTGTCAAATATACAAAAAAATTCTCTAGAAAGGGAAGGGATTTGAAGATGATTCTTCTGCAATAGAAAAAACATCATTAGATAAAGGAGGGGATACACACTTGGATTCTTCAAGTACACAGGTAGATCATAAGGCGTGATTCGTTGAATCGAACATGTCCATTCATATGACTCCTCAAAGTGAGTGGTTTTGTGAGTATGAAAGATTCAATGGTGGTGATGTTCTCTTAGGACAAGAATTGAAATCTAGAATCATAGGATGAGAAGATTTAATTTGAATCTCATGGATGGAAGGATTAGAACACTTGTTGTTATGCACATCCTAGGATCAACCAAAAAATTGATTTTTTTTAGTAAGATGAGCAATGTAGGTGTGAAAATAATGTTTCAAAAGGATATTTGTAGGTGCAATGTAGGGGAAATGGTATTGTTTAGGGGATTTCAAATTGAATCTCTATATAAGCTTATGGGAAGCACTACTAGTGATGGGTGTGACAATTCCATTGTTCCTAAGAGTGGAGTAGAAGAAGGAAAAACTCCTGCAAGTTTTAGAGAAAAGACTGATATGGCATCAAATATTGGGACATATCAGAGAGAAGGGCCTTCAATTACTACAAAATAACCGTATGGTAAAATGCATGTCTTATTTCTCTCTATATTTTTTTTTATGAGAACATTGTTTTTATGGGAAGTAGAATCGGGTAAGATTCTCATATATTTCTACAAGTCATAGGGAGTATTAGAATTGGTCAATAATGATATGTTTGGACCTATGTTGGTTCCATAAACGGGTAAATATGTGTACTATGTCTCATTTATAGATGAAATTTTGAGGAATACATGGATGGAATTCATCAGGAAGAAATCTTAAGCCTTCAACAAGTTCAAAGAATTTAAGGATCTTGTGGAAATAATATGAAGAAGAAAATTAAGGTGTTGAGGACAAATAATTGTGAATAATTTAGTGATAATGAATTAAAATAATTTATAAGAAGTTTGGGTAGTAAATTAGAATAATACTCCATACAAACCTCGATAAAATGGAGTTGCAAAAAAGATGAACAAGATGTTGATGGAGAAAGAAAGGATCACACTTAGTAGTGCTAAGTTAGGATGAGAGTTCTAAGTAGAGGCAGTGGAAACTACATGTTATTTGGTAAATATGTCACCACCATTGGCCTTGGATGACAAGACTCCATAGGAAGAATGGATTGGTAAGAAACATTCTCTTTAACATTTTCTGATATTTTGATGTGATGCTTATGTACAGATTCCAAAGGATAATAGAAGTAATTTGGATAAGAAAGTTGAAATGTGTATATTTATTGGATATAAACATGGTATGAAAGGTTATAATCTTTGGAACCAAAAAACTAAGAAGGTAGTCTATAGTCGAGATGTGGCATTTAGGGAAGTGGAAGATGATGTTAAACCAGATGTGCTACCAAGGGAGAAAGAAACCAAAAATGATATAGTTTTAATTAAAGGATGATGAATCAAACTCTATAGAAGAACAAGAATCATAAGAAGAAGAACCACAAACTACCACAAACTACGACATTGAGGAAATATAATTGGAAAGTAAGGCATATAAAAAGGTATAATCCACCTGATTTCAATTAAAATTTTTCTTTGTTTATTATTGATGATTATCCAAGAATTGTTAGAGAGGCAGTAGATTCAAAGGACGACAAACTTTGGAAAGAGCCCATGGTTGAAGAAATGAAAGCCTTGGACAAAAATGAGGCTTGGGATCTAGTGGAGTTTTTGGTTGGAAGAAATCCCATTAGAAACAATGAGTGTTTACGAAGAAGTTGAATGCATAAGATAGAGTGGAGAAATACATAGCTCATTTAGTAGCAAAGGATCATTCTCATGCAGAAGGAATTGACTTTGGTGATATTTTTTCTCCTATTTCCATGTTAACTTTTATTAGATTTCTTTTATCTATTGTTGTTTATTTTTATATTGAAGTAGAACAAATGGACATGAAGAAAATATTCCTACATGGAAATCTAGAAGAATAAATATTCATGAAGGAGCTAGAAGGCATTGTATGAAAGAAAATAAAGAGATAGTGTGCAGGATGGAAAATCCTCTATATCGATCAAAACAATCACCAAGGACATGGTATTACAAAATTGATACTTATATAATGGGACTTGGTTTCATAAGGAACAAATAAAATCATTGCATATATTTCAAATTAGTTTGTGATCATGTTATTTATTTAGTATTTTATGTAGATGATATTTTGTTGATTGGAAATGATAGGGAAATCATCTAGGAATTGAAAATTCAATTGTCATCCAAATTTGACAAGAAGGACCTTTATGCTAAAATTTTTACCTTAGGCATGGAAATTAAAAAATATTTATCAAAGAAAAACTCGAGTTAAGTTAGATGAATTATGTAGAGAGAATATTGTAGATGTTTAATATGGATGAATGTAAACAGATAAAGTGTCTTGTTCCTGTAGTTGTAAATTTATTTATAGATTAGTGTCCTAAGACAGAGCAAGAGAAATAGGACATGTCTCACGTCCCATATGCCAGTGTTGTTAGAATATTTATGTATGGAATGATTTGTACTAGAATGGACATTGCACATGTGATGGAAGTATTGAGATGGTATATGTCAAAACCAAAGAGGGAGAATTTAGTAGTGGTGAAGAGGGCTTTTAGGTATTTGGATAATACTACTAGATATGGATTGTGCTACCAAGGAAGATTAGGTTTGGATAGAGTGTTGGACATACATCGCTTTGTTGATGTAGATTGGGCTAGAGATATAGATCACAAAATATTTGCAAGTAGGTATATGTTTAACCTATTTGGAGGAGAAACCCATTGAATTAGAAAAACAAATTTTATAGAGGCACTCTCGGCTATATAAGCTAAATATATAGCAACGAATCATGCAAGCAAGGAAAAAATATGGTTACAAATATTGTGATAAAGTATTGGTTTGGTATAAAAAGTTGTAAAGATAGATTGTGATAGTCAGAGTTGTTGAATTTCCACGATCTTGGGTCTAGGATAAAATCTTAGAATCTCTGATGCTACCAAACCAAGAATCTCAACATAACTACTTTGCACAATAGATAGAAAGCAGTAAATCACAAATTCACAAGTATAGACAACTTTTTACAAAATATTATACAAATATGTACAACCCAAAGATATGTACAACCCAATCTTTGTTATATTAAACCAATATGAATAATACAATAGTATATGGAATACAAGATACAATGACAATCTTGTTGTAGCCTCTACATCGTATCTTGTCCTGTCGGTCCATCACTCCCATTCTTCTCTCTAACTTCCCCTTAGTCCATCAAGGGACAACACATAGAGTCTCTAGGAGGGCTGCCACCTATCACTGTTGCAAGTCGCTTCTGCTACAATGAACACAGGCTGATCCAATCTACTCTCTAGGATGGCCAATACTTGAGCTCCAATCTTCCTTCTAATATCCTCTTTCAACCATCAAAGAGCTACATATTAGGCTCCAAAATTCACCCAACCTTCAGATGTCAAGCTCTCCTTATGACTACTTGTCAAGGGCTACTTTAGGTAGCCAACACGCTACCCTCCACCAGTCCAATGGCACCCAACACTTCACTGTAAGATCTACTCCTAGTAATTGATGTCTCCAACTACCCAAGTTAATCTCAACACATGGCTCCCACAGGCTGCAAATAATTCTGATCCAACACTGGTTAATCCTTGACCCAACACAAGACAAACTTAACTCCAAGTTTGTTGTACCACTGTTGTCCTTTACTATTCCTAGTTAGGGAACCTAGCATGTTGCAACAGGCCTATTAAATATGCACACAATCCCTTAAATAGTTGTGGCCTACCTCCAAATGTATCATTTCCTCCACACTGAATTTTTGGGAACTTATTAGTAGTTAAAAGACCCTAAGCATGCATTTTCCGAGGTGTTAAGGCTTGCGGTCTACCACACCAACCTTCTTGTACCCACGACCTATTCAAAATACAGATACCTTAACACAATTCATGCCACAACAAACCCACGTCTTACCTTTGCATACTCGGCCTGCCTGTAGGTGAAAAACAACCCTTCAACGGTCATGAGAATGCTACCATGCATCCTCTCTCCTTTGCTGAAGTGGCCTCCTACATGCGGCCCAAACAGAAGTATTATTTCTCCCTTAGCTGAGTTTGCTATGCTCCTTTTATGCCTTGTGTTACATGGATGGAAGTCCCAAATGAGACTCACTCACCTTGTATTTATAACACATATAGGGGCTTCCTCAAAATGTCATCATAGGGCTTGAAAACCTATCACAAGGCTTATTAACATTAAGCCGACCTTGACCTTGTGCCACCATGCCCAAACATAACTTTCAAAAATTCATAACTCCATTTATACAACTCGGAATTAGATGATTTTCAATGCGGCAGATTAGTCTCAATGAGTACTATCATCCTTATCCATCAGATGTTGAAATGTGTCCATGGTTTTGGACCAAATCACGATGGGTGAAAAACTCCAACCTTGGGTTCCAAGCCCAGAAGTGACTCTTGTGGTGTTCCACTCTCCAAACCCTAAACCCTAGGGTTTGGAGTACCTCCCAAGCTACTAAAAAATAAACACTCCCTCTTAGCGACGGAGGTACTTCTAAGACTAGGAAGTAACTCATCACCATTGTTAACACTTAGATTTTCCCAGAAGTTGTAAGAAGAGGAAATGGGTCTGAGGTAACCAAAAACCAATCTTTTAGATACAGAATCTAGCCAATCTATATCCAGATAGGGCTCTCTCTTTAAGTTTTAGCTTTGTTTTGAAAGATATTAGGCTAGTTATGAATTTTAGGAGTTTTGTTTGAGTTTTGGGTGGTGAGATTTAATAACAGAGGGGTAGGAATAACTAGTTTAGGCCATTGGGCTAATGGAGTCAAAGAAAATGGCTTAACTGGATTAGGTTTCTTAACAAAGGATGGTTTCACAGGGCAAGATGGTCAAACGGGGAACAAATGAAGACTTGGAATAAATGGAATGGTTTCAAAATGGGAGAAGGGCAGTTAAGAATCCTTCAACCTATTTGAAAAAGGGAACTTGAATGATTACTAGTAAAGAGCAGTTAAGTATTATTTAATAAATAATCAAAATGAATGAACTAGAAAACATGAGCAATTAAGATTTCACTATTTATTCTAATTCAGAAGAAAACATAGAGAATAATAATGATTGAAAACAGAGTGAAATCAAGCATATTCTGAATTACTCTTTTTTGTTTATCATTCAAATGTGAAACATAGATGATATAATAAACAAGGAAAACTTTAAAACACAAGGTATAGAGGACTTATTGATCCGGTGTTTGATTCGAGAAATCTGTGGAAAGTCCTTTGCATCAATTCTTTATCCAGCAAGCCATACAAAAGTTGGTCTAAAAACACTTTATTCCAAAATACTCAATATTACAACAATGTCAAAGAATCCACCTCAAAATACTTCAAATGAAGAAATATTTATACTAATTGTAAACTAAAATATCTTGAAAAAATATTAAGATTAGTTTCACAAATATCTCCAACTGTTTACATTAATAGAACTTAAATAAAGGAAATTCAAAACTAATGAATCTATTTGGCACTATTTAAATGGATAAATGGTGAAAAAGAAGAGAAAGTCAAATTTTATAGCAACTCTTATTTGATGATGAGGCATCCCAGTCACTAACTGCATCCTTCCTTTGTGCATTCTGCCCCAGAAATTCTTCAAACTTAGGGTCCAATGATACGCTTGTATATCTAAATCCCTAATATACATGTAAAAAGTGAACGATTTTTTTGTATATAGGAATGTTTTTGAGATAAACCTCTCTCCGTTTCCCAAAATTCATCTCCAGCTGTTCACAATATTCTCCGCAAAAAGATGTCAAAAATAGGACTTTTCACAAACTAAAACATAGGCTGTGAAAACATGCACGTATCTCCCTCTTGGTAATACCTGTGTAAAAAGTGAGAGAGTTTACCTGTGAGGAACAAAACCATCCTCTAGTTTCTCGAAATACTTCTTGGATTGGCCACAATAGTTTCTAAAAAACTATGACTTAAACAAGAAATTTCTGAAGAATGTACCATTTTTTCTCTAATTTCGTCTTTTAACCTTAAACTTCTTTTGACTGTTTTTCACTTTTACTTTGGATAAAATTCATTGTAGCTAGTGAAAGTGTTTTAATATTTGTTTAACCCTCAATGTCTTCATGTTTACTTTTACTGTTTACTTTTTAATTTTTACTTTTACCGCTCTGTTTTTTCATCTGTCTTCGCTTTGACATGAATTTGTATACTCTGTTTTGTAACTATCTTCCCTACTGTTTATCTTCATGGTAGCTGATTTATTTGACTTGGTCTTCAATCTAATACTCTTTGATCCTGATACACTTTGACTGTTCTTTACTATGTCCTTTTACCTTCAATGTGTAGTTTAGGTTTTTACTGTCTCTTTCAACAATAAATCCTTTTAATTCCATGTTTCCTCTACTTGTCCTTTAACTGTATGTTTTATCTTCCATATCTGTTTGAATAGATTTGATAACAATATTAGAGTAAACAGGTTTTATGACTAGTATTAAGACTGTTTATCCAAGGCTGTGGTCTTTTGATCACCTGTACAACAAAACGAACTGTTAAGAAAGCACTGGTTTGCAGGAGAGGTCGAAAAGGTTTCATTTGAGCTTAAGAGGTCTGTGGAGTGAGTCCAGAATGATTTTCGAGAGGTAAATCATGCTCAAATTGGTTAATAGAGGCTTTAGGTGGCACAATTGGGTTACATAGGGTTTTACTGCACAATCAAGTGAAACGATAAAAACTGGGGTTTTTGTGTTTAAACAGGTAAATGGTTGGTATTGGCAGGTGAATGAAAATGAAAATTGGCGGCAACTGAATGATGAGACATTTTGTCATTTAGTAGAAGGCGGTAAGCGGTTTCTATCGCACTGCTCTTGGAGGGGGGGCAGTATTTGGCCTCAAGCCAACGGTTCCATAAATTACTCGATGTGTGGTGGAGGCACTGTTCAAAAACCGCTTCACAAACGCGTGCTAATGCGTGGTCGCAAAGGGTCGTGCAATATTGATAATAGCCGTCAGATCTTGGGGTCTTGATCGGATGACTGTCGGGGATACGAGAAGGCAGAGATTTAATGAAGACAGGCCCAATACATTTAAGAATTAATTAATCATATCAGGGTTGATGGGATTGGACGAGGAGGCTGTTAATTAACCATGAGGGTTAATTAATTCTGTTTATTGGAGCGGAGGGTCAAGGTTCTTAATGGGTTACTGATTAACTCATTAATCCTATTTTAAAATAGATTATGGTTATATTTTAACCAAAGGGGCAGGATATGTAAAATTTGGGGTTTTGTATAATATAATAATATGGGCATGGGTAATGTTGTTTTATTCGAGAATTACATAATAATAACATTAGTGGTTAATATGACCAAATGAATGGGAAATCTCTAAGTTTAATGTTTTCCAAAAATGCATTTCATCGTACAACACTTATACCTTAGGCTAATGATATATGAGGGTTTCATGTTGATAGAATTTTTTTAATTTTCCTGAGAAAAATAGGATTTTACTTAGGAAAAGATTTATAAAGGGAATGAGTGACTTTATGAAGGGGTGAATATTGATGAAGGGGATTTAAGTGCTTTAGGTATTTCAAATTATTGGGATAAGGGTCTGGTCCCTCCAAAAGTCAGAGAAATGCTCTGAGCCCCCCTAACTTGTTTAGGTACTTTTAGCACTTAGGGGAAATTAGTGATTTTTTTGGGAAAAATGGAGTAAGGAAGTTAATTAGTTTGAATTTGTCTCCTTGATGTGTTGTCTCCAATGTGAGTTTTTCTTTGTCCAAGTGATGAAAGCAAAAGATTTAAGAATTAAACTTAACCATTCACCACACATTTATTCTGCAACCATTATCTACTTAACCTACCTACTTTATCCTAGCATTTTTACTTCTTTATTAAGGTGCACTTAAACTGGCAAACCCTTATCACATTTTCTTTTCTTTTACATGTAGATATCTATCTAAGTCTACACTTATTACATCCAAGGGCTCAGGTTAAACTGTTGAACCCCTTTTATTCACTCTACCTATCTACTTATCTGCCAAGTTTAAAAATTTTGGTCATGTTTTATTCTCTATCTCTAAAACATAAAATTCAAATATGAACTAGCCAAGCTTAAGTTGTTTGACTGTTCATCAATTGTGGCATAAATTGCAAGCTACACACAATTGTTTATTACATAAGAGTAAAAAGTAGTGGCATTTAAACTTGCACACATTCCTTGGTCTTTCTTTTGGCGGGGTTCATTTTCTTTCACTTTTTAGACCATATTATTCTTTTTACCCTTTGATTTTAATTTTAGGGTATACCCTCTTTACATTTTTATTTTTTATTTTTTGACAATATGAAAAACATTTGCAACAAGGAAAGGTATGAACATATTACATAGCTCATCAAGTCAATCATGATATATGACACCTATTGGTATAGGAGCATAACAACTATCACCACTACTCACAACACTTGTCCAACTCTTGACTCTCACAACTGCAGCAATCCCTGTAGCATGAAATAAGCCTTTCTCGAAAGTGTCACTATCACTAGAAGCATCCTACTTCTTTTTCTTCTCCTATATCAGTTTCCAATGCCTCCATGATTCCTTCTTAATAGATGTTGAAGCACCCTTGTTCCCCACTAACCACGAACTCTTCTTGGGCTACAAACTCTCCCTCTGAACCTGTAAACTCTTGCTAGAACTCGACTCCCTCTGAGCCTCTAGAACCTGGACCTTCTTCTTTGGATCCTATACCTACTCTAAAGCCTACACCTGCACCTGCTTTGGTAGAACCTACACCTTCTTTGCTAGAACTTACACCTTCTCCACCTGCTTCTTCTTCTCATGATTTATAGGCTTTCCCGTCAACCTATATATACCATGCTCTCTAACACCAAGTACAATACCTATGGAGCTAGTGCCTCTAGGTCCAAGTCTTGCCTTCCCATCATGGAACAAGACCTAAAACCTCTTCTTCTTGATCATCGAGACATATATCATGCTATATTTGAGTCCTAGTAAAAATAATACATCTCGGACCCACATCACTCGTCCAGTCTCCATCCTAAATGGCACAAATCCCAATCCTCGTATTTCCTTCTAACTCTTCTCACCCAACACCATGTAAAACTTCGAGTCCCATTCAGCTAGAGTCTCAAAAACCTCCTATGACCCTGTCATATGTTTCAACGCACCACTATCCACATACCATCCATGCTCATCGATAATACCCTACAAGAAATGAGAGCTTATGGAAAATTCCTCCTCTTCCAACCTCCTAGTGAGAGCATCTATCTCAGCAAAGGTGGAAACACCGATGACCTGCTTCCCTTTCTTCTTCTCTTCATCTCCTCTCTTCTTCTTCATCAGACATCTCAAAGAAAAAAGATCCATCTTTCCACAGTTGAAACACTTTACTTTACTCAAGTCCTTCTTCTGCTTACCCTTCATTTGCACTGCAAGTTCCATGTCATCATCTGAAGCCCTCTTCTTCAGATGAACATCCCCGTCTCAAAACTCTTCCTGAATGAAGTCGTCCCACAACCTATTCTAGTATGACAACTTTTCTACGGGAAATATCCCTTTGATGAAGGGTTTCCATTCCTTGGTGAACCCTTTCAAGGTGATCCTCACCATATCATTCTCTGAAATAGTCACACTAATGAAAACGATCTCACCTTTGACCTAAGACAATCTCTTCATATACAAATTCACTCCTTCACCCTGCATCACCTTGGTGGACTTCAACTTATCCTCCAATACCAATACCCAGTTCTCGTTCTTATTTTGGAACACATTCTAAAGAGCCATCCACATCTCATGTGAAGTGTTCTTCCCAGAAAAATGAGGTATTAGGGGTTCCTTCACACTATCAAGGATGAGCAATCTCACCCTCATATCCAAATCTTCATACACTTCCAGCTACTTTGGGTCACTTGTCTTCTTGATGGCTTTCTCAGCAAACTCCTAGGTCCTATTGACTTGCAAGACCAATTTTATCCTTTCCTTCCATGGACTATAGTTGGACAAACCCTCCAACCCATCCTCATACTGAAGATCAGCCCACAACATCAAAATTATAGTGAGCCCTTCACCTACAATGTGACCAACTCCCTCTTTGCATGTACTTTCACCGTGCACACTTTGATTCACTAACTTCTAAAGTAGCTCAAACATGCTCTGATTCCATTTTGAGTTTCCATGATATTAGGTATAAGATAGAATCTTAGAATCTCTAATGCTACCAAACCAAGAATATCAACATAACTACTTTGCACAACAAAAAATATAAAGAAATAAATCACACATGCACAAGTATAGACAATTTTTTACAAAATATTGTGCAAATATGTACAACCCAATCTTTGTTAAATCAAACCAATCTTAATAATACAACAATCTATGGAATACAAGATACAATTACAATCTCACTACAGTCTCTATTTCATATCTCATCCCTTCAGTCCTTCACTCCCATTCTGCTCTTTAACAAGAGTCAAATATTCTTGGAAAAAAACAAGCTTATCATTCGATGAAAAAACATATTGATGTTTAGTATCAATTTGTGAGAGATGTGATTGAAGACAAGTTGTTGCTAGAAAAACTGGACATTTTCCAAAATGTTCCAAATTAGTTAACCAAATCCATGTACACTAGGAAGTTCTCTTGGTGCAAAGAAACAATGGGAATTATTTCCCTAGATTGTTGATTATGTACTCATGCTCATCCCTATGTGCAAAGAAAACATCAAGTGGGAGAATGTTGGGTATGTGTTATATTCTTTGCACAACTATCTCCATGCACTGTAAAATGCACAATGCATAACAAGGGGTAGAATCACCCCTACAAAGGTGTTAGAGGGAAACACCCCTAAAATGGATCTATGGTTATTTTTTGCATCCGTTTTTTTTTTTTTTTTTTTTTTTTTTTTTTTTTTTTTTTTTTTTTTTTTTATGGTTTGGACACAATTTTTTCTAAAGGAATTTTTGTGGTGCATGGTATCTTTTCTCATGGATTTTTAATTTCATTTAAGGAACTACAATTGTATTCTAATTTAGGGTAAATTTATTGGTGGTTCATGGATGGCACAAATTATATATTTTATTGTAATGCTATATAGAATAATATCTATTGAAATAAAACTTGTTGGTTTTCCATGTTTGGGTTTCCAAGGTAAAATATTTGTGTTAATGTGTGTGTTTTCCATTGTATTTTTCCTAATTAGTTAAGAATATGTTTGCAAAAATTAATTATACAAGGCTCAAAATTATAAGAATCCATCCTTTATAGGCCCTCAACAAGCCTTACTACAACCACCTATGCCACTTCTTCCTTCTCCACAAATTCAATTGTTCATATTAGCTCCTCCTCAACCTCAACTTCCTACACAACACATTTCTAACCCAAATAATGATAAGGTGGCTCAACTAGTGCAAGTTTTTGGGCATGCTACTTACCCCACTCACTCCATTTTGTTCCCTATATTTTCCTAATATCTGCTTTAGATTAGGGAAGGCTTTGAATAACACCCCTCTTATGCAAATTAAAGACTTCAATGAGGAAGTTCCAAATGGAGAATTGGAACTGGCTCAATCTCCTGAGACCTCAATAACAAATCAAACTTTATTGAAACCCTAGGTTCTTCCTTACCATGAAATATTGGATGTAGAGAAACTTTTCATAAATCCTAAATTCAATTTCTTAGGTGAACTTAAAAATGCATGTGTTTGCATACTATTATTTGGAGCAATTAAAGGTCTTCCTATTTACTCAAAAGTGGTAAGGGAATTATGTGTGAAGAGACCTGGTAGAAGAAGGAAATATACTCAAGCTATACATGTCATGGTAAATTTGTGAAATATTATGATTGGGGGGAGGGGCATCCTCATTGCTAAATACTAAGATCCTAGAAACCCTAATAATCAATGTGAAATTAGCCACAAATTTATTCCGAACACAATGATTGACCTTGGCATTTCTATCAATGTAATGAACCATGTGACAATGGAAGCCCTAAGAATTTTTGGTCCTTGGTAATATTGCACCATATTACAACTTACTATTTGATTTACCCTTAGAATAAAAGGGATCTTGGAGGCTGTAGTGATATCTGTGGATTCATGGAAACATCTTATTGATTCCAAGGTTCTACAATCCAATTCCTCCTTGGGATACTATCCTTTAATCCTAGGAAGTCCATGGTCAACCATTGTAGACACATATATCAGTGGAAAATATGGTAACATGACAATCTATCATGGGAACTCCACCAAAAAAATTACCCTATATCTTCTTACTAAGCCTAACATTGATGCTAGAATTCCATTTTGATAGATAGAGAGGAAAGTGACAAGGAAGTGATTTCTCATCAAGTACATACTCTAGATCAATATCTTGCCTCATTGAAAAAATTGAGGATGAAGAAATACGTGACTTTATACCATCCTCCTCCTTGTCCAACTCACACATTCTCACCCATATAATGGACCTGAAGTCCAATATTCTTTTGTCATAATAGTTACATAATCTATAGAACATGATCCCTATTCTAAATAAGAACAAAGTTCAACTTTGGAAACTTTAGAAATTAGCCCTAGAAAATACTTAAAAATAAATCAAGGGCTAATATAACACTATAAGGAATGAATAGTCAAGGTTTTACAAAAGCATAATGGTTATTTTTCCTAGGACTATACATACATGAAGGGTTCCATCCTAATTTGTTTTCTTAACACATATATATCAAGGAGGAATTCTTCATTGGACATAGTTAAATAAGAGCTACATAATTTTCTTTCATCTAATTTCAATTACTCCATTTCTGATAGCCAACAAGTCTATTCTTTTGTTATTGTGCCTAAAAAGAATAAACAAGTGGATGATTTCTATTGATTACACAAAACTAAAGAAATTAATCCACATACCAATTCCCACTATCATTCACCAATTATGTACTAGACATATTGGTAGGAAATAAGTACTTCTCTTTCCTTGATGACTTTAGTGGATAAAACTAAATTCTGATAGTTTTGGAAATCCAAGACAAGACCACATTCACTTATCCTTAGGGGACATTTTCCTATCATGTTCTACTATTTTTACTTTCAATTCTCCTACAAATTTCAAATGAGCTATAATTAGAATATTCTTTGACCTAATTCATGATTGTTTTCAATTTACATGGATGCCTTTACAACCTATGACTATGAATTTGATGTGGTATTGGATAATATAGAAAAGGTATTAATCAAGTGTAATAAATGTCATGTAGTCCTAAGTAATGACAATTTCTTAATGATGCTAATAGAAGGTAGTGTGCTAGGGCATCATACTTCTTCAAAGGACATCAAAGTGGATCTGACAAAAATGGAAATAATATTAGACTTTCCTACTCCATAGACTCAAAAAGAGGTACTATGTTTTCTCAAACATGTTGGTTATTATTAACGTTTTATTGAATATTTTTCACCTAACTTGTCCTTTATTTCCTTAGTATAAATTTTCATTTTGTGTGGAGAGATAGTTAATAGCATGACTTCGAAGAATTGAAATCTAGAATATCCAAGGATCCTATCTTGAGGGGGCCCTATTGGTCCCTCCTCTTTCACATATCTACAAATGCATCAGATACTACTATTGGATTGTCTTGGGGAAACAAGAAGAACATCATCCATATGAAATATAATTTATTAGAAAATATCTCTCCCCCATAGAATTAAACTACTCAATAACATAAACATAGTTTCTTGTGGTGATTCATGCTATGAATAAATTTTGGCACTATATAATTGGATACCCTATGGTCTTACATAGTGATCATGTTTTCATTAAAAATATAATGAAAAAACAAATCACTAATGGTAGGGTAACTAAATGGTTTTTTTTTTTTTATTATTATAAGAAATTGACATAACCGTCTTGAATGAACCAGGAAAAGATAATTAGTCACAGTTTTTCTCTCTAGGCTTACAACGAATGAGAACAAGGCAATTGTTGAAGCTTCTTTTCGTGATGAACATACAAGAAAAATCCCACCTCACTTGTCTCCAAAATAAGACAAAATATCATGAAGAAAAGTTGAATAATTTCATAAATTGACAAATGCCTCTTCTATACAAGGCCATATTTCATTATCTGGTGATGTGAATGAGAGGATGCAAGCTATGACATATTAAAGTTTTCCATGATGGCCCTTTTGGGTACACTTTGTAGATAGGAGGACAAGATACAAAATACTTCATCAAGGATACTACTGGCCCACAATCTTCCCATATGCCAATAAGTATATAAAGAGGTCATGACAGTTGTCAAGACATGGGATGCATAGTATAATTAGATAATATTTCGCTACAACCACAATTAGTAATATAACCCTTCGAGAAATGGGCTCTTGACTTTGTTGGACCTATCAACTTCCCTTGTTGATACAACTCCTACATCCTAGTTTGCACATACTATGTTACAGAATGGATGGAAGCAAAGAAATTCCTAGCTATAAAACGATAAATAGTAGCATATTTTATCCATAATCGAATATTTACCAAATTTGGGATACCATGGGAGATTGTCACCAATGAAGGAACACCTTTATGGATCATTGAGAACCTCATGAACACATACATGATCAAACACAAGGTAACAATGCCATACCACCCATAGGCTATTAGACGACTAAAATGAATGAATAAGATCCTTGAGGCTAATATGAATAAAGCTATTTTATAAGAAGAGCTTCGGCATAAAATCACATGAAAAATACCTTTGTCGACACGTTTCGAACCAACTATGACGATGAACCACACTAGTTGGTTCGAAACGCGTCGACAAAGGTCTTTTTCATGTGATTTTATGCCGAAGCTCTTCTTATAAAATGAATAAAGCTATCTAATTGCACCTCAAGGAGTGGTTAGGTTGACTTCCTAAATCAATATGGTCCTACATTCCTACACAACAACATGTCGAACTGTCACTGGCTGCACTCTATATGAGATGTTATATGGGAAGAAATTTCTTTTATCATTAGAGACAAAGATACATTCCCTAAGGATAGAAATGCAACTTGGTATGTGTTAGGGTCCCATAATAGGAATCAGTGGTGTGGGCCTTTTACTATTCATGTTGGTCATTTTATCCTATGAATCACTGGTTGTCTTGGTCTAAGGGTTTTTCATGTTAAAAGGTCATTGACCAAACCAGTATTAAGTTGGGAAGGCTCTTTTCTTGTCAAGTGTTTGTAAAATGATCTTGCAGGTGTTTATATGGTGATGAGCTCTAAATCAATTTTCTAATGAGCTAAAGATCTCTTTAACTAGATTTCAACATCAAAATTTATGGCTCAATATAAATCTCTCTTCAAAACCTAGAAAACAAAGCAAAAAGCCTAAGCATCCCACATATCGAAATTTTTTAAAAGAGGAGTAGTGGAGGTCAGAGCAAATCTGCGATCCATGATCATCGATATTGCATATTGACAATTGGAAGTTTCATGCATAGTGCCACAATAGAGAAATATCAGTGATTTGCAATCACCGATAAGGTATATTGGTGAATTTATGCGTCGGAGGGTCCGAGACATATCGCACATCACAACAACGAAGGCACATCAAAAAACAGTGCAATCAACAGTAGGTGGGGTCTGTGTCATATCGCAATTCGAAATCAGAAAATTGTCGAAATGGACCAGAGTGAAAACTTTTAAATCTTGTGATATGTGAATTCTGACACATATATGCCTTCAGTTTTGAATCACCAGGATATCTGCTTTCAATGTTAAAGAACTAGGAGGGCTAAAGACAGATTCACAAAGGATTTTATTGAAAATCATAGCAGCTCAAGGTATTTTCTCTCTCCTGTAGAGACGCGTGGCAGTGCGTGATTGGTTATGATATGCCACGTGGCATATGATGTTAGTAATGACATGGCGGTACATTGGACACGTGGCATGCATATTCAACATTTTCAGTGGTCCTAAGGGGGCAATTTAGTGTGACACGTGCCACCACTCACAAGGCGACATGTGGAAGAGGATAACGTCAAATCGCAATCGACAATCAGAGGTTAAGCACATCGCTACATCAAGTTAGAATCTCCGATTGAAAAATGTCGATTGAGGGCTCCGATGAGGGGGCTAGCACTATGGTCAAAAAGACTCAAAGGAGCCATCAGCTATCGACACAAGGTAGGCAGTAACATAAATATATATGTTTTATGTGTTAAATTAAATATTGGGTAGAGAAAGTTTTAACAAAGGTTTTATGTTAAAACCTTGGCACAGGACCTCCTTCATTCCCTCTCCACATGGATCAAGTCACGTCACTCATTGGAGATCACAAGTCTTGATAGGTGTAACCAGGTGCAACATTATGAAATCACTAATCTCTGACTTCCATATTTAAAGGGCTCAGGCACATATATGTTATGGTCCCATGTATTACACACAGGGACCATTTATAATGTGGCAATGTTACAATGAATCAACCCCTGTCCCAGTCACAGTCCCGGTCATAAATATTCTTCCTAAGCCTTGGGACTAAGCATATTGCAAAGTTTCATCCCCACACATTTCAAAGTGACACTCAATAGAAAAGCATTGATATTTTTAAATTTTCGATCTATTTTCCCTCAGTCTTACCCTTGGTTGAAAAACAAAGAAGTATATTAAAGCACACCAACAAGGATTGTCATATAGTTGCAGTGAAAAATAGAGGGGTCGTTGTTTCTTCTTTTTTCATCCCAAAGGTAGAGGAACCTGATAAGCTCAAGCATAGGAGCCCGATACGCTTGAAGAAGGCTGAAAAAGTAGAAGATTAATGAACCAAGGCATCCAAAGTATTATGGTTTTTTTTAATAGGATTTTTAGCATGGCAAACATTTTCATTTTTTTTCGAAGGCACTATTTTGAATTGTTGTGCCTAATTTTTATGAAAAACATTAAGTTTTTGTTTTTGTGGGTTTTCATCTATTCTAAATGGATAACTCATATAATGAATCTAGTCATGGGATATCTTTATGATGTAAGTCTATTTAAGACCTTGAAAGGCAATGTAGAAAGGGTTGGTTGGTTCGTGTGTGAAACAAAAAGACTTGTATTCTATATTTTTCAAGTATTTTAAGTAAATAGAAGAATGTTGAGGGTGTTTTTCTAGGGATTCTCATGTCAGATGTTTGTTGGAATGTGTATTCTCTTTATTATTAGTGTTTCTTATGTTTTCATGGTGTGAAAACAATTATTCATGCTCAACTAAAAATATTTGCATAATTCACTTTGTGCTCTGCTTTGTATCAGCTGAACATTTATGTGTTTCCTTTTCTTCTAATGGAAATTTGAATTAATCCATAGTTTGATGCTCTTATTGTCACCTTTTGATGTTGCACTCATCCACTCACTACAAAAAAAACTGTTAATTATCAACAAAGTTGTCTATCCTACCCCTGTTCAAAATATCATCACCATCCCTTATTCACTTAAATCATTAAATATAATGAGCCTTTTTGAAGTGGATCTTCCTTCCACCTACCTTCAAGCAATAAATTAAACCTATTCTTTTGATCCTGATAACTAGCCTAAAATCTAAAATACTCAACCAATTAATTGACTAAAAAAAAAAAGTAGAGAGAACCCTCTCTGAAAACATTAAGTTTTTGTTTTTGTGCGTTTCCATCTATTCTAAATGGATAACTCATATAATGAATCTATTCATGAGATATCTTTATGATGTAAGTCTATTTAAGACCTTGAAAGGCAATGTAGAAAGGGTTGGTTGGTTTGTGTGTGAAACAAAAAGACTTGTATTCTATATTTTTCAAGTATTTTAAGTAAATAGAAGAATGTCTAGGGTGTTTTTCCAGGGATTCTCGTGTCAGATGTTTGTTGGTATGTGTATTCTCTTTATTATTAGTGTTTCTCATGTTTTCATGGTGTGAAAACAATTATTCATGCTCAACTAAAAATATTTGCAGAATTCACTTTGTGCTCTGCTTTGTATCAACTGAACATTATGTGTTTCCTTTTCTTCTAATGGAAATTTGAATTCATCCATAGTTTGATGCTCTTATTGTCACCTTTTGATGTTGCACTCATCTTCTCACTACAAAAAAAAATGTTAATTATCAACAAAGTTGTCTATCCTGCCCCCATTCAAAATATCATCACCATCCCTTATTCACTTAAATCATTAAATATAATGAGCCTTTTCGAAGTGGATCTTCCTTCCACCTACCTTCAAGCAACAAATTAAACCTATTTTTTTAATCCTGATAACTAGCCTAAAATATAAAATACTCAACCAATTAATTGACTAAAAAAAAAAAATAGAGAGAACCCTCTCTAAATCTAGAAGGGTTATAGATTATAGCTTACGGGAGGTTTGTGGTTACCTTTGGGATCCCTTTCCTCCACCTAAAAGGATTGACAGAGTGCTAACAGTATGGACTTATATGAATCACGTTAGTAGGGACTTCTTTAGATCAATGAATTGATGAACTTCATTAGGCTACCCTACATAGAATGATAATGATCTATCACCAAAGAACTCAATGGAATAAAGAATAAGAGATTCAAATTTGGGGACTAGTCCATATTGTCCAATTCAAAGTGTAAGGACTTTAGAGGAAACTTTTACATCCACTAGCTTGGACCCTATGAGATTGACACTATCTATGACAATGAGGCCATCATAGCTTCACACCATTGATGAGGAAAGAAATCCACTAAAGGTGAATGGACACAAGCTTCCACTATATGACAAACCCTTGTTAAAAGAAGCCTTCTTAAGGAATACCAATGAACGATGATCCAATTGTGATTGTTCGTAAGGAGAAATCTCAATTGAATGATTAATTCCTACATTTTTCTAGAAAAAAGGATCCCACTTGTTAAAACCCATAAGGGCACACATAGGTGCATGACATGTAAAAATGATCTTGGCTCGTGCATCACATGTTTGTGTGTGTAAATGAAGTAAATAAATTATGAGTACAAGAGAACTTCATGGTTGTGACAATTATGTCAGGATCCTCCTACTTATGTGAATTGAAAATTCCTTGTACATGTTTGAGATGCTAATAAATCATTATCTAGGTTTGTTCGAGATGCAGATAAGGGTAAAGCATTTTTGCTACAATGCAGTTGCTACAACACATTTTGTAGGATAGAACCAACATGATTATTATAACATCATTTTTGACACATGATTGCTACAAAATTATTTCTTAAACACCATCCAAATGGATGGATGCCATGCTTGTGTTGCAAAACCTTCCAAGCCAATGCAATGATCATGTTACAACAAATCATTGTTGACCTTTTGACAAGGTCATTACTACAGCATTGACTTGGAGTAACTATTGTGACACTAGTTTGAAAAATTTCTACAACACCTTTGCCAGCAAGGATTATAGCATTCCATGGGACATTGTGACATCATAAAGGTTATTGTACATGACAAATTGCCACAACCAATTGGTTGTTGCCAACTTGGGAAAGGATGACAACTCACAGTAAGTGGCGAAAGGTACATCTTTCCTTTACATAATGAATGACTTTAATGGAAATAATTTCCATTTACATTAATAAGATTACATGCATCACTTTCCATAACAATCCATCACTACCATAAGCCTATTATGTAATATTCACCATCAAATTATGATTATCTTACCTTAATTAGAAACTATCACCCCTAAGGAACTGTTCATTCAAACTTGTAGCTAGTAAAATTTTTAATTTCAAGAAAGAATTATGGGAGGTTCATTGAATCACAAAGATCCCATATAGACCCTCTTGTTAGTTAATTGTGATCAAATTTGGTAAAAAATTCATAAAAAAAAATGCATTGGTTATGCCTGGAAATTACAAGGGTATAATCATTCCATCGGCCTTGAATTTGCACTCAATTTCTAGCACAACAAGTTTGTGGTAGTTGGAATTGTAGTTCAGGTGGAAAAAGAAACCATAAAAACAATTTCTAGGTTGCCATAACTCAAATAATGAGGGTATTTTAGGAAAAATCCAAAATTGATGGAGAAATTTCTTCATTTATGAGAGGGTTTGGTGAATAAATGGAGTGGATTCGAGATAAGTATTTGCCAACACCCAAGGTATAAAAAAATGTTGGCTTAAGGGGGCCTGACCTAGGTTTGGAGTTATTTGCACCATCCAAAAAAAGCTAATTGTTGTCCCTTTCAGAAACAACCTACGTAGTTGTTGATAGTGTTGGAACCACCAACATGTCAAGGGGATCCCCCTGATTAGAAGTCCTAATTATACCTCATACCATTTGGCGTAGGATTTCCTAGTAGTGGGTTGTAAAGTAATGCCTTGACTGCAATGTCGTACAGAAGCAAGTACAATAACTTTTTCAGTAGCAAGGGTGTGACTAATGTAGTGAGTCAAGGAAGGTGTATGAGAGGTTCCAACACTTAAAATGGGGAAGGAGGTGAAGGTGAGTTCCAATTTGAAAGGGATCAGTCCCAACTAGGCTAGGAACACACAACACAAAGGGCAGGCGCAGCTTTTGGTGAAGCAGTCCACTCGGATGCGGCATTCACATCATACAAGGTAAGATAACACATACAACACTCACGAATTAGTCTGAGACGAGTGTGGCGATTGTTATAGCAAGGTTCAAGTGAAAGGTCTGTCTAATGTCCGACAAAGCAGTAGACATGGATGGTGACAACATTAACAACATATGCAACACATTAACAAAATTATTCATATAATTGCATGTGAATCAATTCATACACAAGTACATAAGTTAAACAACATATATCATTAAAGAAACTGGAGCAGTCCAACTACAATAACAACATATGCATGAAAATGTGCTGGATCTTATTATATAAAGAAGTGTAAGTCACAATAATACAATACATCCATGTAAACCTGCTCCTCCAAAGAGATGTACTAGCTTCGTGTAGTGGAGAATCCAAGGTGCATTACAATACTGCCCAAGCCTTCTTCAAGATAGTCTTAGTAGAAGCTTGGCTAACCAAAAATCCCTTACAATGAGTTATGAGGGACTATTTATAACAAAGGGTGGGGTGACCCTTGACATCCCCCTTTGTGAAAATTCAACTACCCTCATGACTCTTCACCTACTCTATGACTATTGCATCCAACTGTTGACACTTGACTTACACTTGACATGACTCAAAATTACAATGCACATGTACTCATGTGAGACAACATGGCTTGAGCAAGACTTGCAAGACATCACTGACACTCAGTCCTCTATGGTGAGACCAACTCTTTGACATGCTTGTGATGGTGAAGGTGATGAGCTGATGCCAAGCTTGGTCATCCATGATGGTGTGGATGCACCTCATGGTGACATCTTGCTGAAGGGAACTCTTGCCTCCATTGCAACTAGTGCATTGGTTCGGCCCCTTCACCCAACTCTTCTGCTAACATGCACATGGTCTTCTTGGGTATGGTTGAAACAGAAACACACTGATGCATAATGCCTGTGCTGATCTTCAAGTTTCTATTGGTGGTCATGCACATCAACTTGCCGAAGTACATGTTCAACCCTAGTTGGACTCGCTTCTTGCCTTCGCCTTGGTGAGTGTGTTGAATGGGTTGGATTGCATGCACACACTCAATGACATGCATGGTCTTGAATCCCTTGCATGTGATCAACAACATTGCTCACCATTTCTACTCTATGTCAGCTGCTGGGATGGATCCTTAATTTGTATAGGCATAGTTTCATCCATGAGTGCACATTGCGTCCACTGTTGTTCCTATTCTTGTTGCAACTCATTCATCTGTTTGTACAACTTCATGTTCTTCCTGAATCGCTGCTTCAGCACATGCAACTCCTTCTTTGTTCCATCTTCTACCTTCGTGTGATCTTCATGTTGCATCATCACTTCATAGCCGAAGTCTCCAAAGTTACTTTCATCATCAATGGACCTACTTGAGCTTGCAATCTTGTTCTACCTCCGTGTTGTCAACAACCCTCCTCTTACATTCGTTGCATTTGGTATGCAGTCTTTACCTGTTGTTCATGATGTTACTTACTATGATGCTACTGTTGTCATATCTTGACGCCCTTATCTATAAACAACTTGATGTCTTCATGAGTAGGCAAGTCCATAGACATTTGATCGACTACATCCCCAAGTGTGCTCTAAATGGTGTCTTCATCTCTCCTCTCTTGTTAACCATTGTACCTATAATGTTGAGAGGCAGATGAACACCTGCGATACCTAGAGACATGGCAACACTCATGGCAAGAAATATATCAGTCAAAACCAAAATGAACATTAGAACTGAATTGCAACATACCTGGGTGAATTATCATGAAGGTTATGCAATTTCAGCCCAGAGTTCGGGAGACCGACTACCAAGACTGCACAAGGCACAATCTAAGTTGTTGGGAGACTGACTGACTACTAGAATTATGGAATGCACAATCCATTCTGGCTGCTCACTGTTGGGATTGCGCAATGCATAACTCTACCTGGGAAGGACTACTGGCCCAGGGACAAATTTGTGCAACTTTTTGTGCTAAGCAGCCACTGTCCTCCAGAAATGTGTAAAACAGTCTTGGAGGATAGTACTGGGTAGGACTATGAAAATCTGGAGAGGAAGGTGAGCCTTCCTTCCCCAGATTGCGCAATGCATCCTTAGTGAAGGCAAAGCCCGGGCCAAGGTTGGCCCGACTCGCCGACAGGAAACTAAAAGCAAGTAAGTTAGTGAATGCATGGAGACACTAAGTGACAGCAGAAGTGATTAACAGTGCATGCAAAACATGAATAAAAGATTCAACAAATAGATCAACATGCACGTGGGTGAGGCAATTTGCCAGTTGGGCGAACATCCATGCAAAACAGTTTCATGCATGCGAAAATAGTGATATAGGAACAAAAACCGAAATAGAGCCAGGACAAGCTATTATACATGTAAACAACAACAAGCATTCAAAGAAATCAAGAAAATTGTACTCCTACAAGCAAAAACACAAAAAGCGATAGAAATGCAACACAAGGCATGGGAAGCGAGCTTACACCAAAATAGTTGAGATGAATGTGTTGACTGCTCCTAAATGTGATGTGGGATGTCAGAACTACAAGGTTGATGTGAGGAATGAGCTCTGCAACATCCGGTTGATGAGTTTTGATAACATCGAGGTTGTGATACGCATGCCATGAATCTAGGGGAAGTGACACTTGGTGGGAGATTTCAGAATTGCTCCTTGCATGTAACCTCCAACTAATAAACATAGATCCCTAAAACAATGGATTCCTTTGCATGATGCCTTGAGAGAAGTAGCCCATGCATGAAAGTCTATTTTGTTTAGTCCTAGAGGGAACTAGTGAACTCAGCTACACATGCAAGAGATTGCTCGACTGTTGGAGAAAACTGCACATTTCTAGCTCGAAGCTGAGCTGGCTACCCAGGAGATTTGTGTAATTCTTGGGTAGAGAAGCTGAGTGTTGCTTAAATTTGCACAAATCCTAGGCTGAATAGCCTGCTACTGGGAGGGTTGGCTAGCAGGATTGCGCAATCCTGGAGCCCAGCAGGCTGTCAGAAAGGATTGTACAATTCCTTGAGGGAAGGCTGGTTGCCCTCTAGAAATGTGCAATTTTCAAGGGGAAGCTGCTCAACCTGCAGCTGGACCAAGTCTGGGTGAGCAGCCTATGAGGGGAATGGATCGAATGTGATCGACAGGCTACCTTTGTGTGAGGTAAACACTGAAGCTTGAGTAATTGACGAAACAAGACAAAGTTTTGTGTAAGGTTGGTAGGGAGGCTCCAAAATAGGTTAAGGAAAAATTTTGGAGGGTGGTTGTAGCCCCCACAACACTTGGAGACACACTGGTATAACTCTAGCTCTCTACATAGACCTTGTTCATGAAAAGCAAGTCTAACACCTATGTAAGTATTGTTAAGTTCTTAACTCATCTTGGTTTCAAACTAACTTGATTATAAGATGTAGCATCTGTAAAGCCCTTAGTCGATTGACACACATTCCAAGCCAAGGCAACACAATTGTTTCAATTGGGGTTGAGGGGTATATAAGTGCACAAGCAGTATAGTTGTTAGAGTCTTAGTTTCATCTATGGTGTTGGTCCACTGCCAGTAGGCCTGGACAATACCCCATTTGAGTCACAGAGAAACACAAGCATGGCTCCACTGCTAGCTAGCTTGGTCAGTGCCATGGTGGAGTTACTTGCATCACCTCCCTATGAGGAAGCCTTTCTCTTCTTTCTCCTTATCCATTTTTCATTTTTTTACTTTTCACTGTGCATAACACATTCATTTCAAATGTGGAAGAGGGATCTCAACTTGTTGAGAGTAGAAGAGGTTGTTCCAGCAAAGAAGTAGTGTATGGTATCTCTAACATTCCTATTAAGGTTTTCCCCCTTACCTTACTCTACTTGACTGAGCTGACAAGGGTTAACCCAAAAACAATCGACTAGAGAGAGTGACACTAGTTAGCGTGCAAGCATTGTGTTTACACCAAGGTTCACTTTGAACATTACATATTTTCTTTCGAGGTATCATGGACTAAAAGTAACAAGCTCATCATACAGAGGAAAGATGATAGATAACCAAGTAGCGATAGTTGTACAATCCCTCTTGTACTTTACCTAGCTCACTTCAAGAATCATACATGGTTTCATGCAAAACTAACCTATGAACAAAACAAGCAAACGAACTAACAATCAACAAAGAAAAGCAAGAGCATAAGCAAAAATGAAAGCAAAGCAAGTAAACAAACAAGCAAGAAAACAAACAAGCAAACAAAGCATGCAAGCAAACAAGCATGCAAGTAAACAACTAAAAGCAAACACTACTCCTACTCCTACACTAATGGTGCATGGGCCTGATTACATGAAGTGATACTTCAAATGCAGCCACTGGCACATTGCTAGATCCATGTCGGTGAAGGCTTGGTCCGCGAGTAACCCAGTTGTGCGAACCAACCGGCAAGAAAGATATAATAATGAAAACAACCACACTTCGTGATTCAAAGTGCCCATGGGACATATGTAAGTGCATGTGGATGATGAGAAGTCTGTGGACTTATCATGGTTCTCTATGACACTACGTGCAACTTTTAAGCATAAGCACACTCTTGACTATGACATGCAAGCAAATGAAATAAAAAAGATAACTTGCGTGACGAATGAGTGCTTGCAATGTAAGACTCCTCGAATGCATGAGCAATGGGATCATGTAGTTCAAGTGGAGGAATTAAAACATGAGTGTTAGATTGATCTTGAGTGCATACATATGAGTGATGAGAAGCCTTGAGTGTTTGAAAAATTTCCTGATCGAAGGCAAAACCAACCTCAGGACAGCGAGGGCCTGACATAAACATCAGCTCGGGTTGAATTTCCTCAATGGTCTGTGGGGTTTCGACTTCGTTGACAAATGGATCTTCATAGAGGAGTGGCTTAGATGGATTAAAAATGAGTGAATCAACATCGTGATCAGATGATGAGGTGAAGAGATCACGACAACCAAGATTAGAAAATTCAGGATGTTGGTCGGCATCCTCATGGTTTGATGAATAAAACATAGGGGTAGTTGAGGAGGAAGGATGTTCACTTTCTGCATTTCCAGAAAAAGCAGATGAAAGATCAAGTGGATTTCTAATGAATGATTGGTCCTCTTTGTTGTTGGATGATGGGCTAACATATGGTGTGTCTTGTGAAAGATCAACAATGGTTACATCCATGGATGAAGAAACACATGCGAAATCATGGATGGAAAGTTCACCAATGATGTTAGGAAATAATGGAGGGGGATCGGATGAAAGGGAGTCATCCTTCACCGAGTATTGATGCTCAAGCTCCCACTCATACTCTTCTTGAATGACAACACATGTTGGTTGTGCAACACCAACTCCATCAGTGGCTTGTTCCTCATTAACAACAAGTGAAGAGTCTGGAATGGATGAACACAAGACAACATCATCCGAAGGAACACCCAGGTGCGAAGACGGAGGTCGTAGAAAAGAATGGATATGAGGATTCAAAGGACTCACAACCAAATCTATGTGAAAATTGAGTGAAGTGATATTGGGAGGGTGTGAATGATGAACAGGTGTGTGAGCATGATCCTCAACATCACTAAGCAGTGGTGGAACTGTTGAATAAGAGGACGGTAGACAATTAGTTGAGACAATGCCCGCTTCCACATGAAATTTTATAGCTCCATCAACAAATAATGTTGAGCGAGGCTTGATCTCAAACTTTCTCTTGGGATGAGCAGATTTCTTAAGGCAGTACTTGAACCGGTCCCAAAGATAAGCAAATTTCATTTGGCTCCTCAGAGCTTGAAACTAAGTCACAAAAGCACTGCCAAAAGTCAATAATGGATTCATGCAGAGCTCTCCATTGCTGTAACAGTTTCCGATCAAGATGGTCTGGATCAAAATGATAGAACATGTCTTCCATAAGATCATAAAAGTGCTCAAATGACTGCATAGTGTCAGCTGGTAGGCTGAGTAACCAATGAAATGGATATTCGCGAAGTGTGTATGCAAGCAGCAAACGATCATGTTCATCAGAAAACTCATCTTCCTCATAAATCATGGAAAGAGAGTTATGTAAGTTCTCAGGCTAGGCCACTTCACCTTAACCATCATACGTGTGAGTGGACAAGAGATCGAAAATCTTCCCCGAGATGGAGACATCTTCACGATTCGAAAAACACCTCCAGGGAAAAAGAGTGCAAGACTCCATGAAAGATATGCAAAGGTTCAAAACTATATGAGAGGACACAGGTTGTCATCAGGACCTCCTTCTAGCGCCAGAAATGTTGATGATGCTGGACCCGATGACATGTAAATGGGATCTCCCCAGTAACAATTCCTAATTAGACCTCAAACCATTTGGCATAGGAGTCCCAGTAGTGGTTCGTAAGGTAATGCCTTGACCACGATGTTGCACAGAGGCAAGTAGAATAACTCTGTCAGCTACAAGGGTGTGACTGATGTAGTGAGTCAAGGAAGGTGTATGAGAGGTTCCAACACTTAGAAGGGGGAAGGAGGGGAAGGTGAGTTCCAGGTTGAAATGGATCAGTCCCAACTCGGCTAGGAACACAGAACACAAAGGACATGCATAGCTTCCGGTAGAGCAGTCCACTTGGATGTGACAGTCACATCATACAAAGTAAGATGACACATACAACACTCACAGATCAATTCGAGATGAGTGCGACGTTTGTTATAGCAAGGTTCAAGTGAAAGGTCTATCTGATGTCCGACAGAGCAATCGACATAGACGGTGACAACATTAACAACATATGCAACACATTAACAACAATATTCATATAATTTCATGTGAATAAGTTCATACACAAGTACATAAGTTAAACAACATATATCATTAAAGAAATCGGAGCAATCCAACTAAAATAACAACATATGCATGAAAATGTGTTGGCTCTTATTATATAAAGAAGTGTAAGTCACAATCATACAATACATCCATGTAACCCTGCTATCCTAATGGTGGAACGTTATAGCCACATCCACCTACTCCTCCAAAGAGATGTACTAGCTCCGTGTAGTGGAGAAGCCAAGGCGCATTACAATACTGTCCAAGCCTTCTTCAAGATAGTCTTAGTAGAAGCTTGGATGACCAAAAAGCCATTACAATGAGTTATGAGGGACTATTTATAGCAAAGGGTGGGGTGACCCTTGACATTCCCCTTTGTGACAATTCAACTATCCTCACAACTCTTCACCTACTCTATGACTGTTACATCCAATTGTTGACCCTTGACTTACATTTGACATGACTCAACACTATAATGAACATGTACTCATGTGTGACAACATGTCTTGAGCAAGCCTTGCAAGGAATCACTAACACTTGGTCCATTGTGGTGAGACCAACTCCTTGACATGCTTGTGATGGTGAAGGTGGTGAGCTGATGCCAAGCTTGGTCGTCCGTGTTGGTGTGCATGCACCTAATGGTGACATCTTGCTGAAGCGAACTCTTGCCTCCATTGCAATAGGTTCATTGGTTCAGCCCCTTCATCAAACTCATCTGCTAACCAGCAACACACTGATGCATAGTGCTCATGCTGATCTTCAAGTGTGTTCTGGTGATCATGTGCATCAACTTGTCGAAGTACATGTTCAGCCCCAGTTGGACTTGCTTCTTGTCTTCGCCTTGGTGAGTGTGTTGAATAGACTGGATTTCATGTGTGCACTCAATGACATGCATGCCATTGAATCCCTTGCATGCGATCAACAACACTGCTCACCATGTCTGCTCTATGTCAGTTCCTGGGATGCATCCTTAACTTGTACAGGTGCAATTTCATCTGTGAGTGCATGTTGCACCCACTACTATTCATGTTCTTGTTGCAACTCATTCGTTTTTCTGTGCAACTTCATGTTCTTCCTGAGGTGATACTTCAGCACATGTAACTCCTTCTTTGTTCCATTTTCTGCCTTCACGTGATCTTCATGTCGCACCGTCACTTTATAGCCAAGTCTCCAAAGTTTCTTTCATCATCAATGGACCTGCTTGAGCTTGCAACCTTGTTCTACCTCCATGTTGTCAGCAACCCTCCTCTTGCATTCATTGCATTTGGTATGTTGTCTTCAACTATTGTTCATGATGCTTCTCATTGTTATGTTGTTGTTGTCATATCTTGATTTCCTTGTCTACGAAAAACTTGATGTCTTTGTGGGTAGGCAGGTCCATAGACATTTGATCGACTGCATCCCCAAGTGTGTTATGAACGGTGTCTTCATCTCTTATCTCTTGGAAACCATTGTCCCTGTACTACTGAGAGGCAAATGAACACATGCGATACTTGGAGACGTGGAAACACTCATGGAAAGCAATCTATCAATTGAAAACCGAAATGAACATGAGAAATGACTTGCAACATACCTAGGTGAATGATCATGAGGGTTGCTCAATTTCGACCAAGAGGTTGGGAGACCGACTGCCAAGACTACAAAAGGCACAATTTGGGCTATTGGAACTACATAATGCATAGTCTAGCCTGGCTGCTAGCTAATGGGATTACGCAATGCGTAAATCCAGCTAGGAAGGACTACTAGCCCACAGAAATATTTGCACAATTTCTTGGGGCAAGAAACAACTATCCTCAAGAAATGCTCAAAACAGTCCTGGAGGCCAGTGCTGGGCAGGAATGCAAAAACCTGGAGAGGATTAATAGTGCATGCAAAATATGAATGAAAGATTCAAAAAACAGATTAACGTGCATGTGGGTGAGGCAATTCGTTGGTTGGGCAAACGTCCGTGCAAAATAGTTTCATGCATGCAACAACAGTGAGATTGCAATGAAAACTGAAATAGAGCTAGGACAAGCTAGTATACATGTAAACAACATTAAGCATTCAAATAAATCAAGCAAACAATACTCCTACAAGTGAAAACACAAAAAGCAACAGAGATGTAGCACAAGGCATGGGAAGTGGGCTTACCCCAAAACAGCTGAGTTGAATGTGCCGACTGCTCCTAGATGTGATGTGGGATGTCAAAGCTACAAGGTTGATGTGAGGAATGAGCTTTGTAGCATCCGGTTGATGAGTTTTGATAACATTTATGTTGTGATGTGCATGCCACGAATCTAGGGGAAGCAACACTTGGTGGGAGGTTTCGGAATTGCTCCTTGCATGTAACCTCCAATTGCTAAACATGGATCCCTGAAACAAGGGATGCCTTTGCATGTTGCCGTGAGAGAAGTAACCCATGCATGCAAGTCTATTTTGCTCAGTCCTAGAGGGAACCAATCAACTCAGCTACACATGCAAGAGATTGCTCAACTGCTGAAGAAAAATGTGCATTTATGGCTGGGAGCTGGGTTGGCTACCCAAGAGATTTTCACAATTCCTGGGTAGAGTAGCTAAATATTGCCTAGATTTACACAAATCCTGTGTTGAACAGCCTGCTGCTGTGAAAATTTGTGCAAATCCTTCTAGGAGACTTAGCTGGCAATATTGCGCAATCCTAGAACCCAACAGGCTGTCAGAGAGGATTGTGTAATTGCTAGAGGGAAGGTTGGTTTCCCTCCAAAAATGCGCAATTTTCAAGGGGAAGCTGCTCAGCATGTAGCTGGACCAAGTACGAGTGAGCAGCCTGTGAGGGGAATGGATCAACTGTGATTGATAGGCTACCTTTGTGCGAGGAAAACACTGAATCTTGAGTACTTGACGAAGAAAGAAAAAGTGTTGTGTAAGGCTGGTAGGGAGGCTCCAAAACAGGCTAAGGAAAAATTTTGGTGGGTGGTTGTAGCTGCTACAACAGTAGCGCAGGTTACAGTCTCACCCAAAGTGTTATTGGGGGATGCTAGAACCAGGTTTTTGCATCCAGAGGCCTGTTTGATGGTCTTCCTAAGGATATTAAGATTAAAATCTACCTTCATGCAACCCTAACTCTTCTAATTGATCAACTACTATAAATATATTCCAACAACTTCCAACTCTTCGCGAAGGTCTTAAATTGTTATTTACATGCATAAAAGATACATATCCACTACTTTCGCATAATAAACAAGCATTAATTCACATACGTCATAACAAATTGTGGAGATACACAAACTTAACTAAAATAATAAATAAGGCACATATGCACAGATTCAGCTCAAAATAGTCTTTATTAAGTATAATTGTTCATATACAGACTTCTTATCCTTGTGCACCCAACTACAGGGGCCCGCGCACTTAGTTGTGGACTTACCAAGGTCTCCACGCACTCAGTTGTAGGAGCCTTCCCCTTTCACCTAAGTACAGGAAACAAACTTTTCTTGCCTTAACACCTTGTCATTACAATGATTCTTCACAAAAAGTTACTTCCTTAGACTTGTTATGAATCAACTATATATAGCCTTTTCATTACAATACCATGGTCCGCGAACCATGGGTGAGTCTCAAAACCATCCTATCAGCTACCCATACAAGAGACTGATGCCCCTTTGACTCTTACTTAGCTTCACACTACACTTCCACATTTTGTGGAGACTTTACATTCTTTAACAAAAACTATTACAAAAATTGACTAAATTGACAAACATTGACCCTATGGACCCCATCCCAACAATAACTCTGATTGTGAAGAGATACTTTACATGTGAGGGATGTCACACGTTGTTTATTAGCACCACTCAAGGATTTCAGGCCACCCGAGGCATTAATGATTGGCCAATATGTCATTCTTCCTCTAGAAGACATTCTAGTAGATGGCCACTAACATTTATAAGTCTATCTAGTTGAAGGATTCCCTTTCACATTATTGCATAGTTAGATTATTGATGGCCCATGCACTCCAAAGAGAAGGCCACACATAGAATTATGTTTTGAGAGCACCAAAGTTGGAAGCTGAAGCATCACCACTAGAAGTAGTAGCTACAACAACTCCACCAAAATATGCAACCACCACAACTCCACTAGAATCTATAGTGACTATAACCCTTGAGGAGGTAGATGTTACAACTTCTAAAGAAGGAACAACTTCTGAGTTATAACCATAGGAAGAAGAAGTTGGGGGGGTCATAACAAGGATCTGGAGGTCATTGGAATCTAACCTCTCATGAGGAGACTGAGGAGAATGACTAAGAGACCTACACCTATGGTTATAACCAAGAAGAAGAGATCAAGGTACAACAAAAAGGAGGATTCAACACTTGTTATGACAAAAAAAGACTTAAAATATGCAACAACCCCTATTGTAACACAAGAACCAACATAAGTGGAAGAGTTTCTTTCTAAAACATGACTTAAAGAAGAAATGTCCATTGAAACATGAAAAAGAAGTTGTTATGGAAGCACAGGTTAAAGAAGAGGTAACCCATACTGAAACACAAGAAAAAATAAGGGAAATTGAAGAAGACAAAGACCCTGTCAAACCACAAAAACTAAAATGAATGGAGGAAGACAAAATGAAGTCTCTATTGAAACACAATAATTAACAAAGAAAAATTGTAGGTTTTAACCCCGTACAAAAAGTACCTACATACGAATTCTAAATCACAGAAAAATAAACAATGCGAGAGCATAACACATAAAAACACATATGCACAAAGATTTTCCCCTGGATCCCAAAACTGGGACTACCAACTTAATTTTTCATTATATATTCCTTTCAATGTTACAATACATATTTATACATGCCGAAGCATCCAATACCATGGACCGAAAAACATCATGTCTAATACCATGGACCAAAAAACCATTGCATCCAATACCATGGACCGAAAACCATCGCGTCTAAAAAACATGTGCGAAAATCATGCACAAAACCATAGGTGGGTCTGCCCAACCTAACATAGGGTCCAAAACCAAAAATTTTCCGGGGCACTGCCCCGAACCCCATAAAGTGGGGTTACGGGTACCCCTCAAACCCCCTGTTAACTATGTGGAAAGAATATAACACAACCCAACAATCTCCCACTTGTTGTTTTCTTTCCACAGGGGGTCACAGGATAGCTTAGTCATTTTTCCAGCCCTGAAACACCCATTGTTTCTCTACACCAAGAGAACTTCTCAGAGCTAAAAGATTTTGTCAATGCATTGCAGTATTCTTCAAAGTGTCCACCTTTACCAGCAACACCTTTTTTTCTTCTATCATATCCCTCACAAAGTGATACTGAACATCAATGTGCTTTGTCTTTGAATGATAAGCTGGGTTCTTTGCCAAGAAAATTGCACTTTGGCTGTCACAGTCTATCCTTATAGCTCCCTGTACTAACCCCATACTTGAACACAATCTCTGCAACCAACTGCTTCCTTGCTTGCATGAGTGGTTGCCATGTGTTCTGCCTTTGTAGTTGATAGTGCCACTACAGATTGTTTCTTACTCATCCAACTGACTGCACCTCCAAATAGGTTAAACACATACCCACTTGTAGATCTTCTCTGATCCAGATATCCAGCCCAGTAATCTGCATCAAGAAAGCCATGAATATCCAACACTCTGTCCAATCTTGGTCTTCCTTGGTAGCACAAACCATAATCACTAGTGCCACGCAAATACCTGAAAACCCGCTTCACTGTTGTCCAGTGCTCCTTCCCTGGTTTGACATAAACCTTCTCAATACTCCCACTGCATGTGCAATGTCTGGTCTAGTACAGACCATTGCATACATCAAGCTACTGGCTACACTTGCATATGGAACACGGGACATGTCCTCTTCCTCTTCTTGTGTCTTGGGACACTGTTCAGCGGATAACCTCACACCTACAGGAATAGGAACCTTCACTAGTTTACTATCCTTCATATTAAACCTCTGCAGTATTGTCTCGACATACTTCCTCTGGTTTAACCAGAGCTTCCTCTTTGCTCACTCTCTTTTAATTTCCATGCCCAAAATATAGTTTGCA
>APFE031151088.1:5482-60938 GCA_000404065.3 Pinus taeda
TATATATATATATACTAACTCTTATTATTATTTTCCGCATGTTATTTTCCTATGATGGAAGTGATTAACCTTGGCAATGACCTGGAACTTCTCAATACATATGTGATGTTTAGTTTTCTTAACATGCTCAACTAAGGCATACGAGCGGGATATGTTATGCTTGATATTTTTTTTTGGATTCTCTTCTTGATGGAGTGACTAGTCTCTCCAATGTATGACGTTCCACACGAGCATGTATGACGTTCCACATGAGCAAGAGATTAAATAAACACCCTTCTTTAATCTAAAAAAATGCTCCTAATTTTATTAATAAAAAATAAAATTACAATATAACAAATTGAATTTTATAATTTTTATTACTTTTAACTTCTTATTATTAATTGAGCCATCGTTTAAATGTTTACACTCACTTATGGGACACATACTGGGTTGTATATTAATTTTAGCCTTTTATTATTTTTTACTTGATCCTACATGTAAATGTTTACAAACATTTACACCACCTCAACATCTCTCCCATACCTTTTTGCTTTTAGATTTATTTTTAAAAATGTTATAAACTTAAATTAAATTAAATATTTTGATTTTAAATAAGTTATGGTATTTGGGCATGTGGTATTGATAAGCCATGGTATTGGTCGATGACATTGTAACAAAGCCTATTTAAAAGTTAATATTATCCATGGCAAAGTAGGGGTGGATATTCATGGCTAAGAATCTTGTTATATTGTAAGTTTGTTGTAAGTATTAATTTTTTATGTGCTTATTCGAATTCAAGCTTTTGTGATCCATATCATATTGTATAATAATTGAAGATGAACCACACTCATTGGTTCGAAACGCATCGACCAAAATCTTCGATGTGATTTCTTCCAAAAAATTCTTATACAATTTTTATGTGCTTATTAATTAGATTTTAATATGGTCACTTAATCATTTTTTTTGTAAGTTTGGTAGGACCACATCTTCATTGTGTCAAACTTCTCACCCCGATAGGGGTGGGGGGGGGGGATAGCACAAGATTTGTACCCAAGACTTCCAGTTCAGTGAGACTTCATTTCTACAACCATTGCCAATTGAGCTACCCCAAGCAGATGATATAGTCACTTAATCATTATTTTAATTTATATGGTAAAATAAATCTTAGTTTATAAATATATGTTATATATTTTAATGTGATATGTATATTATGTTTTTCTTTTATCTAAAAATTGTTCATAATTTTATTAATAAAAAAAATTACAATATTGAAAATTTGAATTTAAAAAATGTTTACATCTAACCTCTAACATCTAACACCTAAACATCTCCCTTATACTAGGTTATAGAGCACTTATTTGTGAAATAACTAATATTTATATATAAAACAATATTTTTTATAAAAAAATTTATGTAAAATGTTCATTAAGTTAATGTAGAATGATAGTTTTTCATGCGGCACGATGGGCTTGGAGTTTAGGAGAAAACTATGGAAAAAGTGATATTTTTCAAGTATCTTAAATTTCATTAAAACCCTTATATTATGGCCTTAAAAGTTTGTATATGTTATACTTCCTTGGAAGCTTGTGGTTTCCCACATCCCTATTTCATGCATCTCCGTGCCTTAGTAGATTGAGGACTTTGTGCCCTGATCTACTCCAAAGATCCAAGATTCCACAACTTGATCTTTTTAAATATTCAGGACTCCACACCCTAAATATACAAGACTCCACGTCTTTATCTTAGATTTCGGACTCCACGGCCTAATTTCCATGCCCTCTCATGTACTGTGCTTTGAAACTTTGTGTTTCTCCTTATGGTACTGATTGTGATCTTTTATCCATTTGATGGTTTGCTGGTAAGGCCTTGTTCAAAGACCTGCACACATTACAATCTCATAGATCAAAGGAATCAAATGAATTTCATAATGAAGTTAACTTAATCACATTTTACCTAGAATGGTGCATGGCTTCCACAGTCATTTTGGTTTTGAAGAAATGACTTCCACAATCATTCATAATTGAACATCCTTGTTGGAAAATGACCAAGTATCCTACCACATCCTTCTTAGTAAAATATTAGACATATATAATCACACAAATCATGTATCATCCATAAATCATAATTAACCATCTATTTCACATACCCATGATCATCCATGGGTCTATGTGTCTCAATCTTGGATCACCAACCATGTCATACACCTGCTTCATAAATCAGATACAAAAAGAAAAACACATATATAACATTTACTTAACCAAAACCATATAATAGAGATAATCAATGATGCCACATATAAGAGGAAATATAACTATACAAAACATTGTTCCCCAAACCAATAATCAATCTGCCATACATAAACATAAAAGGAAATATAACTATGTATATAAAACATTATTCCTCAATCAAGTGATCAACCTTTCATATATATAACTCGTAAAAAATCGCCCTTGATAAGAGTGAAAAAACTATACTAGGAAAAAAATATGACACTTCATACTCCCCCTCTTGGAGTAAACTTGGCCCAAAGTTTAACTAAACAAAAAAGGAAACTCAAGACGCATAGAAGATGCATCTTCCCAAGTGGCGGAACTAGGACTGTACGGGTCCCATTGGACCTTTACTTGGTCCACCATGCGATGTATGAGTTGTCGAGTCAATGGTCCAAAATGAAAACTTGCTTTTCCTTAAGAGTCCCTTCATCTGTTACCTGTAATTGATGCCAATCTAAAATGTGAGAAGGATCATGAACATACTTACGTAGTACCAAAATATGAAATACATCATGCATAAGATGAAAAATTGGTGGTAAAGCAAGACGATATGCCACAGGTCCAACCCTTTCGATGATCTCAAAAGGCCCAACAAATCGAGGAGAGAGCTTAGATCCTTTCCCAAACCTAATAGAGCTTTTCTGAGGTTTTACTCAAAGAAAAACAAATTCCCCTTCTTTAAAACTACGATCCACTCTATGCATATCATCATAGCTCTTTTGTATATCATGTGCCTGCTTTAATCTTTGTCTTATATGACATAGTTGTTCTTCCATTTGAAGCATTTCAGGACCTACCGAGATTTTGTCCTCTAATCTATCCCAACTTAAAGGTGTTATGCATGGTCTTCCATACAATAACTCATAAGGTGCCATACCAAGGGAGCGATGATAACTATTATTGTAAGAAAAATCCACTAGAGGAAGATAATCATCCCACTTAAATTGTTGATCCATTACATACATTCTAAGCATGTCCTCTAACACTTGATTTACTCTTTCAGTTTTGCCATTAGTCTCCAGATGATAAGCTGTACTTAAATTTAATTGTGTCTGAAGGGATCTCTGGAAACTGTTCCAAAATCTACCTGTAAATATAAAGGACCTATCTCATATGATTTTATTAGGAAAACCATGAATTCTAACCACCTCTTTGATAAATACTTGTGCTATTTCAGATGATTTGCAAGTATCTCTAACAGGTATAAAATGGGAACTCTTAGTAAGTTTATCTACCACCACAAAAATGGAGCTATGCCTTTTCGTTGTTTCAGGAAATTCAACAATAAATTCCATAGATATTTCTTCCAATTTGGACTCAGGAATGTTATGCAGCTGCAACAATCCTGCCAGATGACCATGTTCTGCTTTAACTAGCTAACATTCCCAATATTTTGCCACAAAATTTGCTACATCCTTCTTCATGCCTACCCAAAAGAAATTTTTCTTTAAATCAACATACATCTTCTAGACTCTCCGGTGAGCCATGTATGTTGCACAGTGAGCTTCTCTCAAAATGAACTCATGAAGCCCATCTTGATTTGGAATGACAATCTTTTGCATGAATCTCACCATACCATCGTCATCACAAGAATACCCTTCTACCTTGTTTTTCTTAGCCCCCCCCCCCAAAATAGAAACTTTAACTTCCTTGCACCATTTATATACATCTTGTGCCCTCAAGATGCGCTCACGTAAATCAATCTTCAATGGAATTACTGAAAAGATTTGTGGTCTTCGACTGAGTGCATCAGTTACTCTGTTCAATGTACCCTTGATGTAAGTTATGTCAAAATCACATTCACTTAGGAGTTCTAACCACCTTCTTTGCCTAGCATTTAAATTACTTTGAGTAAATATATGTTTCAAACCTCTGTGATCTATTTTCAATTCAAATTTCTTTCCCACCAGATAATGTCGCCAAAGTCATAAGACGTGAACTATAACTGCTAGTTATAGATCATGGGTTGCATAGTTTTCCTCATGCGTCCTTAACTTCCTAGAGGCATATGCAATCACCCTGCAATATTGTGATAATACCGTACCCAATCCATCTTTTGACGCATCGGTACATACTATAAATGGTCTATGCTTATCTGGAACCTTAAGTATCGGAGTTGTAGTCAAACATTTCTTGAGCTTGGAAAATGCTTGCACACACTCATTTGTCCAATTAAATCGTACTCCCTTCCTAAGCGATGAAGTGATAGGGCTGGCTATTTTTGAAAACCCCTCCACAAATCTCTGATAGTATCCTGCCATATCCATGAAGCTGCACATTTCATGCACATTAGAGGGTGTTGGCCATTCTAAAATTGCATCGATATTTGTTGGGTAAACAATAATGCCTTCACTGGAGATAATGTGTCCAAGATAATGGATTTTGATTGGAAAAAAGAAAATTTGGGGATTTTTACATAAATTTTATTTTCTCTTAAGCATTGTAGCACCAATCTTAGGTGTTGCTCATTCTCTTCCGGGGACTTTGAATAGATTAGGATGTCATCAAGGAACAATTGTGCAAATTTGTCCAAGTAATTCTGAAATAAAACATTCATCACTCATAAAAAACTCCCGGGGCATTAAATAACCGAAAAGGAACAACCACGAACTCATAATGACCAAAACGAGTTCAAAAAGAAGTTTTGAAAATATCCTATTCCTTAAATCTGAGTTGATGATATCCATATTGAAGATCGATCTGGAGAATATGGTGGCTCCCTTCATTTGATCAAATAGATCATCAATGCGAGGCAAAGGATATTTATTTCGAATAGTTACTTGATTCAATTGCCTATAGTCAACACAGAGCCCAAGGGATCCATCCTTCTTCTTTACAAATATCACTGGAGCTCCCCAAGGTGAAACACTAGGTCTAATCATACCCTTGTCCAATAACTCTTGAAGTTGCACTTGCAACTCACAAAGTTCAACAATAGACATTTGGTAGGGAGCTTTGGATATAGATTCGATACCATGTTTTAGCTTTATGAAGAAGTCAATCTCTCACTTTAGAGGTAAACTAGGCAACTCCTATAGAAAGATATCAGAGAATTTTGAAAGGAAAGGAAATTGTTCAAAGGATGAAAGCTCTCCCTCATTTAAAGTCATTACAACATACAATTGAAATCTTTTCCTAAGAATTCTCTTCATCTGCAAGAATGAGATAAGTCTTAAAGAAACAAGTCTCCTTTCCCCATGGATAACCATAGATTAGCCCTTATCACTCAAAAAATGAAGGGTTTTGCTTCGACAACTAAGCATACCCCAATGGGCTTCAAGCCAATCCATCCCAATTATCACATCATAGTGACCAAGTGGCATCACATAAAGATTCACATTTGTGACACACACTGTTATCGGGAAATCTAGTGTCCATTCAGAGCTGCTTGTCCCACTAAGACGAGTAGCTATCTTAGAAAAAACAAACTAAAGTTACTTTCGTTTTCCTTTATGAGAAGTAGATAGGAGAGAAGTAGGGAATACCAACCTCAATCTTTCACTTGGTTCCTTGCTTGTTCCCTCTCCCCTCTGACAGATGTTTGCTGCTCCTTCCTTGCTTACCCTGCTTCAAAGAGCACCCGTAAAGTCAAAGCAGCATGATACCATCAAAGCACAGAGATCTATGATCATAAACAATATAGGACCAGATATATATTGACCACACAAATGCATATGTCAACAAACATACAAGAATTTGGAGGAAAACACGAATAGCTTTATTGATAGAAAGAGTAGAAGAGAGGATTACAAACCATTGATCTGTCCCAACGTCATCCTCCCAGCATGAAAGCCCTTCTTCACCTCATGAAAAGCTTAGATCACCCAACACTATGATCTTCCACCAAGAAACCAACAACATTTCCTTACAAGATATAAAATTCCACCCCTTCTTCAACCTCTGGATCTCTGGGATGAGGGATCCATATATATATATATATTTGCAGAGGTGTGAGTCAGCTCTGGGTTTTTGATTAGTGTCATTCCACTGATAGTTCTTGGCTCCACTTGGAGATTTCATTGATCTCTTACTCATCCCTGGGTGAATTCTGAGAGGCAAGTGTCATATGAGAAGTTTCTAGAAGATTCCTTGATCATCCACTTCGCAAACTATCTCTGCCATTTGTCTATTCTCGCTCATCACACCCTATAGAAGGATTTTTTAGTATGCATCACACCCTGACCATGGAGCAAGTGAGATGATCCAGTTTTGACCAGTTTTGAGTAGTTTTTCATGGAGAACTTCTGGGAGATGATATAATCAACTGACCTTGTCCCTTTAGGGTATGAACAACACTTTTAGGGACTTAGAAGCCCTTGGTTTATGGACATATGTGATTTGGGTTGCAGTGCCCAAATATGTCTCTAGCACACACTTCCAAGTCTAAAGGGCACTCTTGCACTAAGAATTCAACCTTTTGAGATCGCCCTGAGGCCATCTCAACCTGATCAAATCATTTTTCTCTATTGCCACCACAATAAAACATTAGGAGAAATAAAAATTTCAGCTGTGCCAGGATCAATCAAAATAGGAACAACCATACCATTTAGCTTACTTGATGCTTCAAGCACTGTAGCCTGATGGTCGACCTGGCGATTTTTCACAACTGCATGAATCCCATGGGCTCTACCCATATCTCTAATAGTGGCTTGTTCCTTCTCTTATTATGCTTTAATATTCTTTTCAGGGAAATCTCACTCATAATGAGGTCCTCCACAAGTCCAACATCCATTAGTGGGAGCAGTTTTCATAAATTTGACCCTTTTATTAGGCAATTCTTGAGTGCGAGCATTACTTTCTTGAAGATGTTTCCTTGGGTTATTGATTTAGTTCTTAAAAGTATGATTATTTTGAAATCCATGATGATGTGAACCACCTGACTTATGTCTTACATATTGGCCTCCCCTTCGAGGAGGTTTCCCATGGAATGATAGATTTGGGGTTTTATCTCCACCTTTGTTCCCCAATAATTTTTCCTTAGCTATAATTTTTTGTTGCACTACCTCATGCAACGTAGTAGGCCTGAAAATGTGCACCTTTTCCTTTATAATAGGATTCAATCCATACAAAAACTTGTTTACCTTGAGGGCTTCAATATTCAGCAGAAAGGTACTTTTCTCAAAATTCCTCTTCAAATCGTTCCCATGTCATGGTAGATATGGAGTATCCCAATTGGGATTCTAAGTTCCTCCACCATAATAGTGCACTCCCCTTAAGTTGGTATATAGCCAACTTTGCCTTTTGGTTGCTAGAATAGTTCCACAACTCAAAACATAGGTGCATGTTTTCCAACCAAGCTTCTGTGACCTCCCCTTTTATGGTACCCTTATAGATAGGAAGCTTAACTTTTTCCAACTCTCTATGTACATATCCATTAGACATTATTTCTTGCCTCTCTGCTTGAGATGAAGACCCATGCATTGAAGGATTTCCTCCAACCCTACTAATCAAGACTTCAGTCATCTTTTGGAAAGATAACATCATATCCCTTACTTCCCTGATGGATATTTTCTCAGATTCTTTATCTTGGGGAGGTGGAGATGAGACTTCCTTCTTCCTCCTTGATGTTCTCTCCATGATTACTTAACCTGACCAAGAAAAAATTCATGTAAGTAAATAAATATTAGTAGGCAAGCCCTAGGTCCTAGAGTTTTAACTTGGCTCTGATACCATATGTAACGTCCCAACTTACCAACCATCGGTATTATACTAAGGCTAACTCAAAATGCGATTTAAGTTTAAGTTTTTAAGACATAAAAGTTAATGCACGGTCATATATCTATATTTTTATTTTTATTGGCATTCTTTATACTACACACTAATTTCTACTAACTAACTAACCCATGGTACTATTAAACTTCTCATTAAAGCTACACAGTCATGGTTCCTCAAGATCCAAAACTTACAACCATAAGTCTTAAAATCACATTTAAATGATAGAGTTTTTAGTGGGATAAATAATATCAATATTTACAAACCACAATTTCCAATAAGCTAATTGTTCATTGTATTGCAATTAAAAGTGTTTAAGAGTGACTAAATTGATTTTGCTCTAGATAATATGCCTATGAATTCTTTGGTAAAACAAAGGGAAGAAAAACAAGATAATTCAACTTCTAAAGGAGTGGTTTCCAATTATTATGAATTCATATGTGAGCTAACAATTACAACAATTTACCTACCCAATTTTCCTTCCATGGATTTTTAATTCAATGGAATCATCATGCTTATTCTTTGAGATATTTCCAAAAACACCTTGGTTGCAAATCCTAAATTCACATAGTCATATTTATAGACAATTCATAGATGTAATTAGCTACAACCATTGAAGAATTATGTCAAACAATTTTCAAGCATGAAATGTACAGCCATTGAGGCATTTTGTCAAACACTTATAACCATAACCCTTAAGGCAATTTCACTACAATTAACTAACATGAATATAATATTACATAACTCCTTTTTTATTGTCAGTAATGCTAATAAGTGAACCTAATACATAAGTAGAACTGTTATCCATCTTGATTGCTACATTTACAAAAATTTAGGTACATAATGACTATAAATATTTAAGAATTTTTACAAATAGCTTGCAGTGATGTAGCTACAACCATTGGAGAATTTTGAACAATAGTTAGCAGTCACAAAAAAAGCTACTAGCTATTAAACTATCAAACCAACAATCACAAGTTATTTAAACTATCAATGTATTAACCATTGAGACTTTAAAATAATAATTCCAAGTTTATATAACAAACTTGTTTCATAAAAATAGATTACTAGGTAAATCACATCTATAAAAAAACAACAAGACAAACCACTAGGTAACAGTAGAAAATTTGTAAAATATAGTAGATTACAGAACCAGATTCTGAAACATTATTTTTTGAAATCAAAGTTGGGGCGACATGGACCAAAGGTACAGATACCCCCTGAAGTTAAAATGAATCGAAACAAAAATGCCCAGAAATGCGATTATTTAAAACCACAACCAAAAACAAATTCCTACTATCTCATTTATCACTTTTGTCAAACATATAATGTGCAAACTTATCTATAGTTGTAAAAAGAGAAGGAAAAACCAAATTTATGCTATTAACATGTTTTCATAAAAATCATGGCAGCTTGAATGCTTCAGCCATTAAGACATGATGTAAATCAACTTGCAATGAAACTGTACAAAAAAAACTTACATAAAATAAACTACAATTATTGCAAAAGTCCTTCAACATTTAGTGTGCAACATTTTATATACATCTAAGTTTCAGTCAACAACCAAATAAGCAAAAACCATGTAATGAGCTACAAAAAAAACACAATGTAATGATGTCAACATACCTAACAGTGAATTTATACAACTAAAAAAAATGGGAGTATGCTCCAACTCCAATGAGAGTACGCTCCAGCTCCAATATCCTTACCAACTCATTGTGAACCACTTGGTTTTCCTCCCAACCATATCGAGGAATAACTTCTTCCCCTTGAACCCCTGAGCTACAAAAGCTCACAAGCAATACCAAAAGACAACAGTAGAGAGATTTGCAAGGCAAACTAAGGAAGCAAATTTTCACTTCCTATCAATACTACTCATGGCCAACCTCAATAGCTAGAGATCTTAGGATTTTAGTAAGAATTAGAGATTTATTATGGAAGCAATTGGCTACTCTCCATATCTCTCCCTCTCACTATTTTCCTGAAGTCTCTTCCACTCTTGGCATCATAATCCCCCCCAAGTGAGAATACATGAGACTCATATATAGGAGGAGCAACCAATTCTTGTCATAAAGGAGTAATGAGCATGCATTGGATTCCATTTATAGGAGTGTAACTTATGCCATTAAGGAGAGGTATGCATGCCTTAGTTAAGGAGAGTGTAACATGTGCATTAAAGAGAGCATAAAAGGAATATTTTACGACATATTTTTAATGAGTGAAAAGGAATATGCCATTCTTTGATGAGTGCATAAATAGAGTGTAATGAATTATTTAAAAGAGATAGAGAGAGTTACATAGAGCCATGAGAGTCATGAAGGAGATGTGTGAATTGACTGAGGAGATAAAATTGACTTGTAATTCCTTTTTAATAATAATATCAATCTCATAAAAGATAATAATAATATTGAGGATTCAATCAATATTGACCTATTAGGATTGATTAATGATAAGTTAAGTCGTTTTTCTTCAACTCCGCTTGATTACTAATTTATGCAAGGTGATTTACTATTTTTGGAAAGTCATGCTTGATATGCTGGACATGAATTTTTATTTTTAGAAAGCCATTCTAGAATTGTGAGAATGAAATTTTATTTAAGGAAATTCATCCATGAGTGGTACTTTTCTTCTGGAGAATAGGGATTCCACACCCCTATTTCATGCATCTCCATGCCTTAGTAGATTGAGGACTCCACACCTTGATCTACTCCAGAGATCCAAGATTCCACAACTTGATCATTTTAAATATTTAGGACTCCGCGCCTTAAATATACAAGACTCCACGTCTTTATTTTCCTTGGATTTAAGACTCCACAACCTAATTTCCATGCCCTCTCATCTACTGTGCTTTGAAATTTTGTGTTTCTCCTTATGGTACTGATTGTGATCTTTTATCCATCTGATGGTTCACTGGTAAGGCCTTGATCAAAGACCTGAACACATTACAATCTCATATATCAAAGGAATCAAATGAATTTCATAATGAAATTAACTTAATCACATTTTACCCAGAATGGTACATGGCTTCCATAGTCATTTTTATATTGAAGAAATGACTTCCACAGTCATTCATAATTGAACATCCTTGTTGGAAAATGACCAAGTATCCTACCACATCCTGCTTAGTTCAATATCAGACATATATAAACACACAAATCATGTATCATCCATAAATCATAATTAACCATCTATTCTGCATAACCATGAGCTCCATGGGTCTATGTGTCTCAATCTTGGATCACCATCCACGTCATACACCTACTTCATAAATCAGATACAAAAAGAAAAACATTGTATAACATTTACTTAGGCAAAACCATATAATATAGATAATCAATGATGCCACATATAAGATGAAATATAACTATATAAAACATCGTTCCCCAAACCAGTCATCAATCTTCCATACATAAACATAAAAGGAAATATAACTATGTATATAAAAAATTATTCCTCAATCAAGTGATCAACCTATCATATATATAACTCGTCAAAAATCACCCTTGATAGGAGTGACAAAACTATACTAGGAAAAAAAATAGGACACTACATACAATAAAAATTGGGGAAAGACATTGGCTAGATAGTGGGACATGGTCAGTTGCACATTATCGTAAAACACATTATTGTTTAATTGGAGAAAGATAGATCAATGCTTTCCAAAGACATAGCTGAAGATGAAGAGATTTCCACCTAATAGGGTTAAGTAGTTATGTCATCCTATGAGTCTATGTGGTGTGTCTTGAAGTTATCATGAGGTTCTCAATTGAAGATCCACTTAGATCATAGCATTTGTTAGCTTATTTCTAAGAGTTTCAAAACCATTCCCTTTATCTAGTTTGTAAATTAGGGGAAGTTGAAGACTTGTAATTGATCTACGTAAAAGCTCAACATTCACATATGGAAGTTACTAGACTTCTCCTATAAAATTGTAAAACTCTCAGTTTGAAGGGACTTTTGATCTTTGATTGATTTCATTGGAGACTAGAACTAGGAGACTGGTACTTTTGTACTTAGTATTGTAATATTCAGAAGCTTGAAAAACCATTGTTGGTACTATATGAACACATGCATCTTGTCCATGTTTCCAAATCTTCATTAAAAATTCATGTATGTGTGTGCTTTGTGGGATATGTGCTAATAGGTTATGGATTATTTTATAAGTTAAATGGTATTTCTCGCATGCTTGTTGTTTGAGTTTCTGTACTTTCATTTATGACCACTGTGTAGATCTAAATGCTGATTATTTTTCATTTTTTTAGCACGTTGAATGCATGTTGTTATCATGGATTACAACTAATTGTTTCATTTCCTGTGTAGCTATGTGTTCACTAGCTCATTTTCTTTGTAACTCTTTTTAATCTTTTACTGCTAGCTAGCTTACCTTTTTCTATATCAGTGCACTTACTTGATTTAGGTTAAAAGATGCATACCCCTCCTGTGATGATAATCGACATCTCACAACTTTCTAAAATCAAGAGTTATTACCAAGATAGAATCTAGATGAGTCACTCATCCAAAATGGTGCCAGGTATAGTTGGGACCTCATACTGGAGAGTACCACTAGTTTTTGTTGGTACATTCCCCCTATCAATAAATACTTGTTAACAATGTTCACCATGTGAATAATCTAAAATATGGCTAATAAAAAACTTTGGGAGTGTCAAGTGTCTTATTATCCTCTTTTATGTCAATAATTGCTAGGAAAGGTGGCTCATAAATAACAACTATTGAGTTAATTTGAAAGAATAATTATATCTTAGTGGAAACCATGCCTCATTTAATATAAGAGGGATTTGAACCATACAAAGTATTCACTATCCATGATAATTTGATTTATCTTGAAAATGATGGTAGGAATACAATTAATGTAGGATGCGAGATGTAGGACATGAGTATAAGATAGTGTCGAGTAAGGCTTCTGACATCCACATGCAAGAGAAATGGTTTGGTATGGAGGTAATCTACAATATGAATATGTCATTTTGTGAAATAATCCATTGTATTCAAGAGATAAAAATTACATTTACTATATTTTAGATTAATTAGGTAAATGATATATAATTCCCATTGTGAGAATGAACTTTCTTATGAAATGGTTTTCAATGGCATAACTCTTTTCTTCATTTTTCCTGAGAAGTTTTGGTAGGGAACATATTTTCTAATCATCACATAAGAATCTTTAAGAAACATTGGCCAATAATAACTAATTTTAATAATGTTATGAGTTGTTTACAGAGGAGTAAACTATCCACCATAAAATCCCTTACGCATTTTGTAAATAATTTGTTGAGATCTTGAATGATTCAAAGATATTAACAATACACCATCAAAATTTCTTTTAAATAAAACTCCAAAGATCAGAACATATTTATTGGTTTTCATTTTGAGTACCCTTCTTTCTATTGAAGTCATTCTAATTGGATATTTCCCATATTTAAAAATAAAGACAATATCCTTATATTAGTCATACCTTACAATGGTAGGATCATATTTAATATCTATAGGAACAATACTCAGTTTCAATAGCCACAATTAACTTACATAATCATTGTCCCTTTACTGCTTTTAGGAGTTTTATTTCAATATCATACTCTTGTAACTTTTCTAACCAATTTTTCCATATTCCTTCTCTAAATTATTGATTAAGCATGACCTTGATAGGTGGATGTGCTACATAAGAAATAACATTTGTTGAGATAATATAGGTTTTGAAATGGGAAGCTACTTTTAATAAAGAAAAATCCTTCTTTTCTAAATTTGAATATTTCAACTCATAGTTGTGTAATATTTTTCTCATGAATGAAATATACATCTCTTCTCCTTTCTTATTGCTTTGAGTAAGTATACATACAATAATTTCTCCTGAAGAAATGAGTAGAATATGAGATCTTTTTCGAAATATGGACTTTCTAGTACTAAGGTTAATTTATTATTTGATATTCATAAAATACTTTTGTGTTTATTATGTCTATTCAAAGATTCAATATTGATTTAGGAACTTATTTATGTGTTTAACTACTAAAGCATAATCTGATCTAAATATTCAAACAAAATTTATTTTCCCAAAAAGTGATTGGATACCCTTTCAGGAAGTAGGGGGTTATAAATAATTTATGGATTTTATTCTATTTGGATAAATATAAATCTCTTCTTACTTACAATGTGACCCAAAAGTTTTACTTTTGATACCCAAAATAAATATTTCCTTGGATTAAGAGATATACCATACAATCTACAACAATGGAATATTTCTTAGTGCTCGATATCATGTTTTCTTAATTATGAATAGATAGTAAGATCATCCTGGTAATCTACCATAAAATTACCTATCCTATACTTAAATGCATGATTCATCGCCCTTTGAAATGTATCTCTATAATTCTTCAACCTATTGATTTTTGAGTAGCTTTGGAGGTACTCCAAGCCCTAGGGTTCAGGGTTTGGAGGGAAAAATGCCACAAGAGTCACTTGCAGGCTTGGAACCCAAGGTTGGGGTTTTTTCCCATCATGATTTGGGCCAAAACCATGGGCACATTTCAACATGTGATGGATGAGGATGATAGATCTTGTCAAGACGAATTCGACACAACAAATATCATTCGATTCCGATTTGTAGAAATGGAGTTATGAATTTTTAAAGTATATGGTTGGGTTTTTCACATCTATGGTCAAGTAGGCTTGATGATAATAAGCCATATGATAGTTGTACAAGATCTGTGATGATGTTTTGAGGAGCCCTTATATGTAGCATAAATACAAGGTGAGTGTTAGATCATTTCTCACATCCATTTGTGCAACACACATTTGAAGATAAGCTCGTGGAGGAGAGATAAATATCTATGGAAGTAGTAGAAAGAGAAGGCTAGGGAAGTGAGTGAGATAAGGACTATTTTCTGGGCTAATGAAGAAGACTGAGTTGTTGGAAGAAGGTCAAGTAGCCTTCTTGGTAAGGCTAGGTATCCTTGCTGGAAAGGTCGAGTTAGGAGACCTCTAATGTAGGTCTATTAGGGCACTGTTTAAGGGACATATGATTGGCTTTATGATGCCTTTATGCTACAGGAGAATCGTGTTTTAGGCCATAGGCCATAACACCACAATTAAAGTATGCATAGTGCTAATTGAGGGCTTATACATGCCCAAAAAAACAACATAATAAAGGAGTTGTCCCATGAAGGTGTGCCGCTGGAGTTGAAGGATGTTTGAAGACTATTGGTGAGAAGTTTAGGGATGTTGCAGTGTGACAAAGTGCCCTAACTAGGAATAGTCAAGGGAAGCATGGGACAACAGATTTGGAGGTAAGGTTGTTTTGCATTGGGTCAATGTGTTGACTAGTTTTGGATCGATTTTTTATGCAGCCTGTGGGAGCCATGAATTGAAGTTGACTTGGGTGCAAAGAAGATTTCAATCAGGAGCAGATTTCACAATGAAGGATTGGGCATATTTGGACTATTGGAGGGAAGTGTGTGGATGTTAGAAGTAGCCCTAGATAAGCTATCTTGACGTGATGAACAAGAGTTGAAGGTTGGGTGATTATTGGTGTTGAAAGTGCAACACTTTGATGGAAAAAGGTGACTGCTAGCCTAGCAGATTGGAGCTCGGGAATTGGCCAACCTAGAGAGAAGATTGATGAGCCTATTACATGCAGCAGAAGTGAATTACAATAGTGTTAGGTGGAATTCCTCTTGGAGTCATGATGTGTTGTCCTTTGAAGGACGAATGTGGAATCAAAGGACCGACATGACAAGATACAACATAGAAGATCTAGCGAAGTTTGTCATTATATCTTGTATACCATAGAATTTTGTATTATTCAAGTTTAGTTTAATATAATGAATATTGGGTTGCACATTATTGTACAATATTCATTAAAAATGGTGTATACTTATGTACATGTGATTTATTGCTTTATATTTTTCGTTGTGTAGAGGAGTTCTTGTTGAGATTCTTGGTTTGGTAGCATCAATTATTTTAAGATTCTAACCTAGACCCAAGATCGTGGAAATTAAACATGGTATCATAGTGTGTCTGAGCTACTTTGGAAGTCAGTGAATCAGACTTGTGCACAATGAAGTACAACTTAAGAGGAAGTTGGTCACATTGTAGGTGAAAATGCCAAAGTTTCCAGCAGGTATCCGGTATGAGGACAGGTTGGAGGGGTTCTCCAACTATAATCCATCAAAGGAAATGATCAAGTTGGTCTTGCAGGTCAACAAGATTTTAGAGTTCATCGAGAAAGTCATCAAGAAGCCAACTGAACCAAAGGAGTTGGAAGTGTATGATGATTTGGCTATGAGGGTGAGATTGATCATCCTAGATGGTGTGGAGTATGCCCTAATACCTGGTTTTTCCAGGAAGAACACAACACATGAGATTTGGATGAATCTTCAAAATTTGTTTCAAAATAAGAACGAGAACCGGGTATTAGTATTGGAGGATAATTTGAAGTCCACCAAGATGATAAAGGGTGAAGGTTTGACTTCATATATGACAAGATTGTCTTAGGTCAAAGATGAGTTTTCTACCATCGATGTGACTATTTCAGATGGAGATATGGTGAGAATTGCTTTGAAAGGGTTCAACGAGGAATGGAAGCCCTTCATCAAAGGGAATTTTTCTAGAGAGAAGTTTCTAGACTGGAATAGGCTATGGGAAAAATTCATTTAGGAATACTTGCAAGATCAGGATCTTCATGCAAAGAAGAAGACTTTCAATGATGACATGGAACTTGCATCGCGAATGAAGGGTAAGAAGAAGAAGGACTTGAGTAAGGTCATGTGTTTCAATTGTGGCGAGATGGGTCATTTTTTTATTGAGATGTTCGATGAAGAAGAAGGGATATGATGAGAAGAAGAAAGGAAAGTAGGTCATCGGTGTTTCCACCTCTGCTAAGATAGATGATCTCACCAGGAGATTAGAAGAGGAGGACTTTTCTATGATCTCTCATTTCTCCTAGGGTGTTGTCAATGATGATGGATGGTACGTGGATATTGGTGCGACAAAACATATGACTTGGTCACAGGAGTTTTTTGAGACTCTAGTTGAATGGGACTTGAAGTTGCACATGGTGTTGGGCGATAAGATTCAATTGGAGATTTGAGGATCGAGAGTTGTGCTATTCAGGATAGAGATAGGGAGAGTGATGCAGGTCGAGGATGTAATTCTTATAACGAGACTCAGATATAATGTGCTTTATGTCTCGATGATTTAGAAGAATGGTTTTGAGGTCTTGTTCAAGGATGGGAAGGCAAGACTTAGACCTAAAGGCTCTAGCTTTGCTGGTATCATACTTGGAGTTAGAGAGAATGGTATATATAAGATGATGGGCAAGCCTATGGATCATGAGAAGGAGGTGGACCAGGTGTAGGTTCCAGAGAATAAGTTGTAGGTGCATGCTTCAGAGGAGTAGGTACATGTTCTTGAGAAGAAGGTACAACTTCCTGAGAATAAGGTCAAGATTCTAGAGACTTAGAGGGAATCGAGTTCTAGTGGGAATGCGTAGATTCAGAGGGAGACTTTACAACCCAAGAAGAGCACATGGTAATCAGGGAGCAAGGGTGCTTCCACATCTTGCAAGCAAGAATCATGGAAGGATTGAAAAGTGATACAAGAAAAGCAGAAGGAGGATGCTTTGAGTGATAACAAAACTTCCAAGAGAGGTGTAGTTCATGCTACAGGGATTGTTGGAGTGGTAAGCACCAAGAGTTGGGTGAGTGTTGCGAGTAGTGATGATGATGATGAGTTACTTCCTAGTCTTGGAAGTACCTCCCTTGTTAAGAAGGAGTGTTGATTTTTGAGTAGCTTGGGAGGTACTCCAAGCCCTAGGGTTTAGGGTTTAGAGGGAAAAGTACCACAAGAGTCACTTGTGGGCTTGGAACCCAAGGTTGAAGTTTTTCACCCATCATGATTTCACCTAAAACTAAGGGCACATTTCGACATGTGATGTATGAATACAATATCTCTCATCGAGATGAATCTGATGCAATGAAGAATATCTGATTCCGAGTTGTAGAAATGGAGTTATCAATTTTTGAAGTATATGGTTGGGTTTCGCACATGTATGGTCAAGTTTACTTGATGAAAATAATCCATATGATAGTTGTACAGGTGTTACGATGATGCTTTGAGGATCCCTTATATGTAGTATAAATTGAAGTTGAGTGTCAGATCATTTCTCACATCCATTTGTGCAACACACACTTGAATATAAGCTTGTGGAGGATAGATAAATATCTGTGGAACTCGCAACAAGAGAAGGCTAGAGTAGTGAGGGAGATAAGGACTATTTTCTGGGACAATTAAGGAGACTGAGCTATTGGAAGAAGGCCAAATAGCCTTACTAGAAAGGCTGAGTTAGGAGATCCCTAATGCAGGTTTGTTGGGGCATTGTTTAAGGGACATATGACTGGTTTTATGTTGGCTATATTCAACAAGAGGACTGTGTGTTAGGCTGCAGACCATAACACCATAGTTAAGGTATGCGTAGCATTAATTGAGGGCTTATACATGCCCATAAAAAATATAATAAAGGAGTTGTCCCATGAAGGTGTTCCGCTGGAGTTGAAGGTTGTTTTAAGACTATTGGTACGGATTTTAGGGCTGTTGCAGTATGAAAAATTTCCCTAACTAGGAAGAGTCAAGGGTAACATGGGACAATAGATTTGGAGGTAATTTGTTGTGTTTTGGGTCAATGTGTTGACTGGGTTTGGATCGATTTGTTATGAATCTTGTGGGAGCCATGAATTGAAGTTGACTTGGGTGGAAAGAAGACTTCATTTAGGAGAAGATTTCAAAGTGAAGGATTGGGAATCTTTGGAATGTCGGTGGGCAGTGTCTGGATGTCCAAAGAAGCCCTAGACAAGATATCTTAACATGACGAAGAAGATGTGACAGTTGGGTGAAGATTTGTGATGAAAGTGCAACACTTTCATGGACAAAGGTGATTGCTAGCCTCCCCGGATGCGGGTGCCATAGTTCAGGGGGAGGACGCGCCACCTGGCCCCCACGTGATAGCACATGCCACCCCCCATGCAGCATAACTACCCAAGCCCGGCCGCCGTCATCTCGAATTCAAGTCAGGGAGGCAGCCCGGGGCAGTTAATGCGGCCATGGATTGCAGTAAGGCAAGAGCCGAAGGATGGTTCCAGAATGGTTTGGGTTATATATCTCTGGTCGGGGTTGGCTCCTTGCCATTGTCCAGCGATTTTCACAGTCGATTTGGGGTCTGGTCACCTTACGTTAGGCAGTGGGGGCACGCCTGGTACTGGCTGGGTAGAGCGCCACCTCAGGTCCCCCTCAACCTGGTCATTCCCACAGAGCTCAGAGGCCCAATCACGGAATTGTGGTGGGAGAATTGTGAAGAGGGAAGGTGGCGGACCGAGGTTGAAGAAAGGAAGGTGGAGGCTGTCGAAATTCCTGGACGAGGGGCGAACAAATTCACCATGGCTCGGCTCCGCCATAGACAACCATGCCGAAGAGGCAGGGGATCAAGCAGAGGTCGCGGACGAGGGCAGGCTGTCTGGGAGCATCACCATTGCTGTTGCCAATTCTGCCACCGTCGTGCCGGAACTGCTCCTCTTCAGGCCGAGCAATTTGTGGAGGTCAGCGGGGCGAGCATGGAAGGCCCAGCCCTTCCAGCATTCGGGTCTGTTGTCTTTACCCTGGGGAGGCTGGGAGACTCTCAGGGGGTCAACGCGCACATCTCTGTGCTCTTCACAAGAACCCCAGAAGCCGAAGGTGAAGGCTCTCCATCTGTAGGGGAAGCTCCTCACCCAGACATTCCTGGTCAAGAAGTGCCACTGCCTCCTCCTGCAACCAAAGCCACCTCCTCAGGTAAGGCTGCCATGGAGGACCCTTCCTCATCCCAAGCTGCAAGGGCTCGCGACGCGGCCAATTGGGCTGCAATGTGGGAGGGCATTCCTGAAGGGCTCGGTTGGTGCGAGATCGTGGAGGAGAAGCCACCTGCGGATGAGCCACCAGCTCAAGCGCGCCCCTGACTCGGCGCTCATCTCCCTTCTCAGGTCCTGCTTCTGCTTCATTTTGATTTGTCATAGTATGGGTATCTACTTGCTCTGGTTTAATGTTATGCCGGGTCACAGTCCTTTTTGTAAAGTCTGTAGTGCGGGTGACTGTTTGCGTGTCGGCTCTTGGTCATGTCCGTTCTTGGCTAGGTCGGTTAGTGGTCTTTACAGTAGAGGCAAAGCAGAATGCCCCTGCGAGGGCGTGTTAAGTTTTGCGGCAAAGGCCTGTAATTTTGTTATTCCGGGTTCACTCCAAAGAACTTGTAGGTCGTCCTGAAGTTTTAAGGTCACTTGGCTCCCCTGCGTGGGAGTTTTTTGAACGATTTTGTCTGAACCATGGCTTCTCAGCTGGCCATGGAATCCATGATATTTCCCGCAAAAATGCATGTAATTTTTACCATGTACATATAATAGAATCTTAGTCTTTTTACCGAGAAAAAAAAGGTGACTGCTAGCCTGAAAGATTAGAGCTCGGAATTGGCCAAGCTAGAGAGCAAATTGATGAGCCCATGTAGATGTAGCAGAAGTGCATTGCAAAAGTGTTAGGTGGCAACCCTCCTAGAGTCTCCATTTGTTGTCCTTTGAAGGAAAAAGGGGCAACTAGTGAGCAGTACAAACGTGAAGGACCGATAGTACAATATACGACATAGAAGCTGCAACAAATTTTGTCATTGTATCTCATATACAATACACTATTGTATTATTCAGATTTGGTTTAATATAATGAAGATTAGGATGTACATTATTATACAATACTTGTTAAAAATTGTTTATAATTTTGTACATGTGATTTACTACTTTATATTTTTCGTTGTGCAAAGTAGTTCTTGTTGAGATTCTTGGTTTGGTAGTGTCAAAGATTTTAAGATTCTAACCTAGACCCAAGATCGTGGAAATTCAACACGACCCAAAGGGCATCCTTGCATATGTAAATGTTCCCTATGGTTTTATTCTAACATACCCCCTTACCGCCCATTTTCCTACTAAGGTATAAAGATGAGGTTCTTATGTTGAACTGATCTCCCAAGATAGAATCATGGAAATGGAATCTAAATTTTTGAACTTCCTCAAAACTTAAAATGGATAACATCATTTCTTTTGTCTCATCAAGAACTTTTGAATGATATAAAATTTTCTTCAATCTAACTCGAGGATCAAAAGATATAACCATTTAAATAATTTTCCTATTAACTCATGCTAGGTCATTTTGGCCTACTACCTGACACCTATGTGGTCCCCATGTGGGAATACAAGTAATTTCCCACCTGGAAACTATAGACCCATTCATGACCGGTCAATACACATGGGATTCCCACCCATAGGGATTATTATACATACATACATATGATTGATATGAGGAATGCAAGCCACTCCGTGCCACCTCACCCTCATATTTCCATTGTAGTCTCCTATTAAAACCGCTCATGAAGAACCTCGAGGGTTACATGGAGACCCCACTCTAATATGCTACCACGTTTATCCGTTGGGGAGAATTTCGATCAATTGAATGAAGTATAGCCTCCATTGTGGACCCCTCCTCATATGTATTATGTTTCTTGCCCTCATGTCTCTGCACTTGGGCTTCACCACTGCCACATCACCCAGGGAATAAAATCCCAACAAGATTACACCAAGCACCATAAGAAATCGCCAAGGTAGGGGCACCGAGGTAATGTCACAAGTTCTATTCACCAGGGTGGTGTGAAGGTTTCCATTTTCTAGTGTGACGTTGAGGTTGCAGGGTCTTTGTTTCATCATAAGGGTGCACGTATAGATGGGCCCACAAGCCACATCATTCTAGGGATTTAATCCTGGAACTTTCTCCTCGAGCTCCCTTTGAAACCTCTTGGTTCATCTAACAAAGTAAATTATATGGTGAGATCAACTGCTTTGAAACCACATCAATCTCTCCCTTGGTCATGGTATCCAACCACATGGCATGAGGCTTAAGGCTTAATTGCCTCTAGAGCTGTATACTTCCAACCCCCACAACATATATGTGTATATATCTTAGGTTTTTCCCCACCCTTAGTACTTAGTCATGGTGGATTTTTGATCTAGGTGGATATTGGTGACCACCCACCTATTCCACCCAGACCTCTTCTTCGTTTCTTCAGTTTCCTTGATTATAGCACAATTTACTATTTTTAGCAGATTTTCAGGTCATAAAATTCTGGACCAACTAACCCCAACGGGGCCCACAAACTCTTGGAATTCCATCTCCCAGGGTTAGGGTTTTGGTTTTTTAGGGTTTCCCTTTGTTGTTCAATAATAAAAAGGCCCTCAAGCCTCATTGTAACATAGTTCAAAGGCATGTAGGTGACACATCTCTTCTTAGAGATAAGCTACCATCGCTCGACCTAAGTTATTTCCATTTTGTATGTAAGCATCATTCAGTTCTTTGATATTAATGAAATGAATATTATTTTATGCTACATCTATGTTTTTATGTTTATATATTTATTATGTTTCATTCTTGCATAAGTCTAAATCAATGGTATTAGAGCAGTTTGCTCTTTCTTTGTTTTTGTGTGCATGTCCCCAACGAGGTCAGGGTATAAGGAGTTGACTTGAATTGGTTGAGCCCTTGTAAGATTGGCCCTGCCAACACTAAAAACCTCCCATGGTGGAGGAATATAAAGATGAGGGAGCAAGAGATCCTATAAAATTGTTGCTTGAAGAAGTTTTCGAGCGACAGAGGAATGAAATGATGGACAACTTTGCCAAGGTCCTTTGCCAGATGCCAACTAGTGACAGATATTCACCCAACATTCACTTTAGAGGTGCCTTCCCCTTCAAGGTACAAGTTAAATTCAATATCCCTATATTTGAAGGTCAAATTGATGTAGATGTTGTAGATAAATGGCTAAATCTACTGGAGGGTTATTTTTCAGTCCATAATTTCTCTGACAAGGAGAAGATTACTTTTACACTGCTTAAATCCACCCCGATGTTGAGGACAGCTGGGAAACTTACTGTGAGAGACAAGCTGAGGAACCCTCTATGTTTTCATCCATACCCTCTTGGAACCTATTGGGAGCTATGACGATAAGTACATACAATGGACTACGCTACGGCAAAAAAGGGATCAATATGTGCATGAGATGATGAATATTTTCCATACCCTATGCACAAAGTTGGGTATCAAATAAAATGAGAAACATTTAGTGCTCAAGTACCATGGATGTTTGCAAAAATACATTCAGACTTAAATGGAGTTCCTGGAAATCTCCTCACTTGGTGCAACATACCGATATGCTTCCAAGATTGAGCAAAAATTCAAGCAGAAGAAGTGAGACTTTGGATTTGAAAACCCAAAGTAGAGCAAATATACCCCCAAGCCAAAGGGAAAAGGGAAGAGCTGGGGGGTGAACTCCCAGAACAACTTCTCGAAGCCACAAGCCAAGAATAATGGGAAGGCAAGGAAGGACATCGACAAGTTGTGTGAGTTCCATAAAACTCCCACTCACAACATGAAAGAATGTCACATAAAGAAGGAGCTCTTGGCTGAACTAAAAGACTTAGAGACAGATGGATGCTCTAATTCTAAGCCAAAAACGAACAAGGGAACTAATAAGGGAAGTAGATCATTGACATAGAACCCACTGCAATGGTTGCCACCACCAAGTTCCAAAAAGTGGAACCCACAGATCTAGAGGAGGGGGAGTGCCTCTTCTACTCGTAGATGTGGGTAAAGGGTTCACCAGTGCATTTCATCATTAATAGTGGGAGCTAGAAGAACCTGATCTTAGCCAAGGTCATTAAGAGATTAAAGTTACCAACACCAACGCACCCACAGTCGTACACCATCGGGTGGCTCCACCAAGGGTGAGGTTTGTGTGTTAGATAGCAGTGCCACTTTCCTTATAACATCAATCCATTTGTAGATGAGGTATTATGTGATGTTTTCCCTCTAGAAGTCTATGATGTTTATTAGTTCATCCATGCCCGTGGAAGCGTCATGATGTATATGAATCTAGGCCTCGTTGTGCTATTATTACTTTGGGAAAAAAAATGTATAGGATACTAGAGGTAGCATAGCCTACCACATTTTCTTTGCTCTCTGCTAAAAAATGCATTAACCCCATTTATGAGATTGGGAAATTTGTCTTCCTTATGATTTTCCCTCAGAGCAAGTGGAATATTGTAGCCGCATTCATAACCCCTAGATAGGGCTCCTTCGCGTGACAGAAATAGATGGAAAAGGTCATGGAGGAGTAGATGGACATCTTCACCTCACCCATAGGGGTACCCCTACATTGTCAAGTCAAACACTCCATTAATATGACCTTGGGTGCACCACTACCAAATGGAACAATCTACCGATTGTATGTTATGGAGAACGATGATATCAAGAGGCATCAGTAAATGTTATAAAAAGCTTAGGCCAAACTCATCATCCTGTGGGAGCCCGATCATGTTGGTGCAGAAGAAGGATGAAACTTGGAGGCTATTCATTGACTATTGGGAATTGAATGAGATCATTGCTTGGAATAGGTATCCAATCACACTGATTGATGACCTTTTAGACTATCTCAAGGGGAAAAATACTTCAACAAGGTTGGCTTGAAGTCTGGATATCACCATGTACCAATTGAACCCTCTAATACATGGAGGACTCCCTTCAAATCCAAGGCGGGCCTTTTTGAACGGTTGGTCATGCCTTTTGGGTTGACAAATTCCCCCACAACCTTCATGAGGCTTATGGATGACATCTTGTGGCCCTTCACCAACTCGTTCGTGGTAGTGTATTTGGAAAACATCTCGATCTTCAACGAGAGTTTGGAAGAGCACCTACACCGTATTTGACAGATCCTCCAAACCTTGCAAAAACACAAATTTTCTACTAAATTGGAGAAATGAACTTTTGGTATGACCCAGGTTCAATATTTGGGGTACACCATTGATGAGAATGGTGTTCATGTGGACCTAACCAAGATACTTAGGATTTGCTAGACCCAACCACTCTAATAGAGCTCCGTAGATTTCTAGGTCTTGCCAATTTCTATCACAAGTTTGTGTTGGGATTCTCTCATATCACTTGGACTTTGAGTCAAGTCACCAAGGGTGGAGCAAAAGAAAAGTTCTTTCGGTATGAATCCAAATAGAAGGTGTTTGTCGATTTAAAGCATCACCTCTTCTCTACATCAATGCTCACATTACCAGACCTGTAGCAACCATTTGAAATTGAGATAAATGCCTTCAACTATGTTATTGGTGTAGTTCTTACCCAACAGGGGTATCTAATGGCATATCATAGTGAAACACTTTTTGATACAGTTCGAAATATGACATCTATGACAAAGATATGCATTCCATTATGTAGGCCTACCGACAATAAAAGAATTACATTATAGGGAAGGAAATGGTCATGCACACAGACCACCGACACCTGGAGTTCATACAGATACAAGGAAAGTTACAGAATGATCTCCATCAGAAATGGTCCACATATCTACAAAATTTCCATTTGAACATTAAGTACAAGAAGGGAAACACCAATAATGTTTCAAACTGCCTCAACCGATTTCCAATTATGGCACTGATAACTGTGCTCAAACCTTATGGACATGTGACTTCTATATGGTCACATCTTTATAAGACTGATCCATAATTTGGCACCACATACCTGATGCTCCTAGAAGGAAAGCAGGTTCCAGCATTTCACCTCCAGTATGCACTGTTATGCCACTTGGGACACCTCTATGTTTCTTTAAGTGAGCGTGCTAATATGATTTTGGAGGTACACTATAGTTGGGTCACTGGATATTTTGGGGTAGAAAAAATAGTGGCAGTGTTGTAGAAGTACTTTTATTAGCTGAACCTTCAACATGATTTTGGTAAATACATCAGATCCTGCACTTCCTATGCCATTTTCAAACCTACAATCAAGAATCAAGGCTTGTATACTCCTTTGCCTACTCCTAGCCGACCCTGGGAATCCATCTCCATGGATTACATGTCAGGTCTTCCTTCTACCCAACATGGCAACGACTGTGTTTTCATGGTCATCGACAAATTCTCTAAGATGGCCATTATGGCAGCCTGCAAGAACAATATCACAACAAAAGCCACTACCAAACTCTTTTTTGAATGAGTATGGGTACACTTCGATATCCCACAGTCCATTATCTTAGATGGGGACAACAGGTTCCTAATTACATTTTGGTCAATCCTCTAGTCGTTGTTGGATACCAAGGTCACTAAGGCTATGGCCTTCCACCTCCAAACTGATGGCCAAATAGAGGTCGTCAACAAGGTGATCATGCACATCCCGTACATGTACAACTTGAAGTATCCACACACATGGGATGAATCCTCCCCTATGTCCAACACAACTACAAGAGAAGTCTTCACAGCTCAACTAGCCACAACTTCTTTCAGGTGGGGTTGGAATTCCATCCACTATGTCCCATTGATGTTGCCATACCACTTGCAGCTATCAGTAAGATTTGTCTCATGTCTTGTTCGAAGTTGACAGAGCTACCAACTTAATTGAACACATTTAACACATCTTCCATCATGTCCATGACATATTAGACAGAGAAAATGCTAACTACAAACAACATCATGATCAACATCAGGTGCCACACAAGTTCTGGGTAGGTGACAAAGTTTGGTTACATTTGTAGAAGGATTGCCTCACTGGGGCACACTGCAAGATTCACCCACTCCTATATGGGCATTACACCAACACTAAGGTTGTAGACAATTATTTCGAGCTTAACATTCCAAAGGTCCTCGGCCTGCACCCAATATTCAATGTGGACTGAATGCGACCATACTTTCCCCATTGTTGGACACATGAGACATTGTTGAGAATTTGACACCAACAAATATCAACTCAAGCTATATCGAATAAGCCATGACTAATAGGATCATGGACACATATATCAAGAACACTCACCAACAAAGGGTCCAAATTAATATCGAGTTGTCAAAGTAGGCTAACTCCTTCACCAGGGCAAGTGACTTACCAAAGACCAGGTTCAATAGAAATTTCATCACCTCATGAAGGTTTTGTATGATATGGGGACCATTGCATCATAAGGGGAGAGGGATAATCTAGGTGGATATTGGTTTCATCAGTCTCCTTGATTATAACACAATTTACTATTTTTAGTAGTTTTTTTGGGTCTTGAACATTTGAAGTTGTTTTGACCCCCTAAACGATGTTTTTTTAAGGTTCACAACATGTCATTAGTCATTAATCAGAGAGACCTTTCTAACAAGGTATTGTACATGGAAATTGGAGATCATACGACCAAGTTACAACCCCAGAAAGTTGGTTGTCCAACTAACCCAAATGGGGCACACAAACTCTTGGTGTTCCATCTCCTAGGGTTAAGGTTTTGGTTGTTTAGGGCTTCCCTTTATTTTTCAATAATAAAAATGTCCTTGAGCCTCATTGTACCAAAGTTTAGAGACATGTAGTTGGCACATCTCTTCTTATAGATAAGCTAGCATCTCCCTAACTAGTTTATTTCCATTCTTTATGTAAGCATCTTTCAGTTCTTTGATATTAATACAATGAATATGTATTTCTGCTGCATCTCTGTTTTTATGTTTATATCTGTATTATGTTTCGTTCATGCATAGGTTCAGATCAATTTTCACACATGGGACAATTATGACTCGAGGGCCTTTACATGTGTGTGTGTCACCATCTCTCCTGAACTTATTAAGTTCTCGACCCAACCAAACATAAAATGCATTTATATAATTTTGTATAGTAGTAGAGATATCCATAATAGGCTCCCATTTTATAAATTAGGACTCAATGGACAATTTAGTTTTACTATAGGCATGCAACAATTAATAGATATCTGACCATCTCTTTTATACTCAGGCCATACAAACCATAGTGCATGCTCTGAAAGAACAAGTGGGGAAATTATCCAGGAATTCAAACTCTCAATTCCACACAAGAAAGAGGGAATTCCATGATATGATTTGGAGCCATTCATCAACCATTAAACCCATAATACACTCCATATATAGTAAATAGAAAATTTCAGGCATTTAGCTCATAAATGTATGAAAAGAATCATAAAAAGAATCATAAGAACTCAAGAATTTCATTCAATAAGTTCATGAACCAACATCACATGGAAATACATCATAAACATTTAGAGGTACATATAAATTTCCGCAAAGAAATTATTTGATTTCACAGCTCTTAGCTCAGTGAATCTTATTTACAATACATAAAAAGGGAAAATTGAAGGTGGGATTTCAATTTTCCACTCAACTATAGAACTACTATAGAAAGAATCACTTACAACAACCACCCACAAGCCAAATCCATGATTTAAGGGGAATTTCTTTTCATTAGATTTAGCAGGAAGCCTCATTCAGTACACAGAGGATAGGGAATACATAAGACATTGGGTGGTTTATTAGCTAGTTAAGCACACCATATTTCACAATAATGTAAGGTCTATATTTTATAAAATAACATAAAAATAAAAATTATATGTAGATTAACCAATTTAAATGTAGTTACATACATGGATATCCCTTTTGAAGTCAATCCATGGGATGTCGTTGCTCCGATCTTACTCACGTTGCCAAACCGACTGATTCCTCCCTACCTATCTAGGATCAACCTATCTGGTTCCTAGATCCAAAAGACTTCAGAATTGAAGTATTTTGACCCTTGTCCCCAAAATTCCAAGAATAATACTCAATTATCTCAATTTCTAGTCACATCTCAAGCCCCAAGCTCATCCCTTACTATACATAAATACCCCTTCAACATAATTTTCCCCTTCCCTTATGTCTCCTCTCCTTTCAAAAGAATCGCTATCCCCCTTAAATGAGATCTGCTAGGAAGATTATATGCTTTCCACTACCTCTGCATCAGGAAAAATATATCGAAAAACCATCCTCTGTAACTTTCCTTCCTTCAAGATAAATAATATCCTTTAGGCAATCACTGCCCTCATCAATTGGCCACCCTTTGAAAAATATTCACGTCCCTCAATTTTCCATCCTTAAAATATTCATGTCTGCCTTTTGAAAATATCCATAATCATTAATACATTTAATTTTTGAATAATATATATACACCCTTACTTATATATACTTATTATGTATAGATATGCAAATAATATTTTTTAAATTATTTCAAGATAGGGGACACATGAAATTCAATGAGTTAATATGAAAGGTTAATAATAGATTCTTAATTTATTCCTATAATTGACTATTATTATGAGGTAGTTGACACTTTTAAATATTTATAATTCCAACTATAATTTCATTTAAATGATTTAGTTTAAAGGCTTCTTTTAGTTAGTGTTTTTTTTCTAATATAATATTCAGAATATCCCTCAATGTGATTTAATATAGTTGTAAAATATATATATATATATATATATATATTATATATATATATATATATATATATATATATATATATATTAGTCACCCTTAATTTTTAGGTATATAAAAATTATATTCATTTATAATTTGAATTTATATAATTGATATTATATTGAGATCAAAGTATTGTTTATCAGTTATGATGTAATGATAAAATATTTGTAGTAATGAGTAAAGTGTAACTCTTAAATGGAGTGTTGTATTATTAAATATTTATAATCAGTTGGTGTATACTAGTGGAGTGCATGTGACCCATGTATATGTAGCTATCATATGCATGCCTTGTATGCATGTTAATATTCATATGCTCCATGTAATTCTAGGTGGGTCATTTCTCCATGTAATTCAAGGTGGGACATTAGATACACCCCTCCTTTAGAAAATGTTTTGCTGTAGTTAGGGTTTATATAATACATCAATGCTTATTTTAATGATTATTATAATCATGTAAGAATTGTGTTCTGTGATTGAATTCTCATTTAATGTGAGGACACTTTAAAATTTGTGTTTTGAAAATTTATAGATTTGCAACTTTAGAAGTCATGCCCTGCCCCAACCAGACTCCCAAGCTATTCTAGAATCCTCCTATCCTTCCTAATCTTTTCCGCTCCCATCCTATCCATCATCTACTAGAATATGCCATGGCATTAGCTATATTGATGTAACTATTCATAAACCTCAAGGGTGACATCATCGACTATATAGACCTAATTTACTGGTAGGCATTCGACAATCATCATCACATCTCTAGGGGAGCGTGACTCACACAATCCTCCCATAACTCTAGGTTTTAGAGGATAAACAATGAGAACACGTCCACCTGTCCTAGTAGGACTATGCTCAACACCCTATCGTGGAATCTTATTGAGCCTCAGTAGTTCTTGTATTTTTGCCATCGTGTGGTCGATTTCGTAACCATACTATCTGCAATGTAGACTCTTGTACACACATTATAACAAATGCATCAATATATTCAAAACTAATTTTATTCAGATAATGGTTTTTGTGCATTCCTAATATGTTGCCATCTATTATATTGATCTTTGAGTTTATTTTTTTTTTTCAATTGAAGAAATCGTGCTTGGAGGAGCTCTCATACATACATAGTCCTACCCAAGATTGGACCACAAGACCTATGGGGACCAAACCTCCCCATCTAACCATTAGACATTTGATTTTACTTAACATATTTGGCTATATCCAGTCAATATACCTGTAGTTATAATTCACATTACGTAGTCAAGTGTGGTCACTATAGTTATTTTTGTCTCTTCAATAATAGAAAATATGTGGTATTTAACGTGATCACACATTTCATTCATAACATAATTAATATTGGTATACATGTACTAGCAATGTGTACATATTTAATTACACATACATGAAAAAACATAATCATTTGAAATAATATTCTTAAATGTAAATATTTATAGTTATAGATAAGTTCAAAATTATAGCCTTATATATCTGACAAACTAAGGTTAGGATATATAAAACAAAGTTGTTGTTGTTGTTGTTGTTGTTTTTTTTTAATCTTTAAATCAAAATAAGTTGGGATAATTTTGGCATATGGTCTCTACATCTTTCTAGGTATAAGATCTAGGACTATACTTGTCCCATTGAACCTTAACTTGGTCCACTAGGTGGTTCTTGAGTTGTTGAAACCTTTGTTCCAATATCCGTAATGGTTCGACCAAGACAATTCCTTCATCTGATACCTATAGGTAGGTGTTGTTGATATTGAGGTCAAGGAGGGTGGTATCATTATCTCCTTGTCCTAAATGGAAGGGTAATCTGTTATGATATGAAATAGTGTAATCATACATATTACACCACATAGGTATTTATAGTTCATCAAGGGTTGTTTATTAATGATTTTAGATCAATGTTTTCAATATTTTTCAAATGTCATTCACAATCCTTCTTTACTAATGCCACCATGTTACAATCCATCCGCATGATTTCTACATGGATTCCTCCTTATGATACTTAGTTATTTTTTTATGTTTTTTTTCGAGAATATATATTCGAAATGTAACCCAATTTACAAATAAACAAATGTATGTGAATAAAGGTATAAACTCAAGTCAACTTGTAAACATACGCTTATATCAAATTTATATTTATGTGTAGATAACAATTGTAGGTATTTGTAATAAGATGTAATGAAAATATATTATAATATGAATAATCACTAACTTTATAATATAAAATTAGTAAAAATATTTTCTAACTTTAATAATAAATAAATAAATTATCATCTAAACTTATCATGAATAACCTATTTATGATAATTTATAAAAAGTAAATACATAATCACCTTATCTCTCAATATATATTAAGTTGAATCTCATTTTGTTATTCCCAAATATTCCCAATAGGTTCTGTAGATTCCTACTACATGTGATTATTTAAATTATCTATAAATAACAAAATTCTATTACATATTCTACTTTATATAATGTAATCTTGTTATTATTATCATTATTAATGTGAATTAATAGTTAATCTTCTTTATTACTAGCTGCATTAATGGTTAATTCCTTAACAATTTCCTTAACTAAATCTAGATTTTATTCTATCGAAATCAAGATATTAATAAAATCTATCCAAATCAAGATATTAAAACCATATTGTTAACATTTGCATTTTAATAAATTTTTAAATAGCATTATACATGTAAATAAATTCCACTACAACTAATGGTAAATGAATAATTTCTTAGTGTATTAACAATATTAAATAATAATTATGATCATTAGATAGCTATTTTTTTTTATCTAAAATCAAGAAAGAACAGAACACATTATTCAAATGGTCATAGTATATTATTAAATAAGAGTTGATGTCCCCTCGATCTAACAAATTCATCAACCTTATATGATCATACGTTTTTCATTTCAATCAAATTTTTTAATATATATTTAAACTAAAATAAATTATTTAATAAAATTTTAAATTTACATTATATCCATTAGAATTAAATCAATTTATAAAATATAACTTTTCACAAAAATTGAAATTTAACTGGTTCCATTTTTAATAAGAAATTTTAATATATATTTAAATTAAAATTATTTAATAAAAATAAAAATAATTATTATTTTAATTTTATAATTTTACTAGTATTCTATTTTCTAAACTATCTAGAAATTTATACTTTTCCATACATTTATATCCCATTCTATTTATTTTATACTACGTAAATATGTAAAATTGTAGCCGTAACATTAAAAAGCAACCGACTGTCGATTATTCATTGAAAAAATAATTTTGATAATGAACCCGATGCATTTATCCATGCACACGTTTTATTCGATATATAATTTTATATTATATATTTAATTTATTATATTTTATATTTATTTTTTAAATTTATTTATTTCGATGGAGAACGTCTTCTCATAAATATCAATATCAATCTAAATATCTAAAGTGTAATGATTAATAATTATTCTTAAATGTGTAAAGATACACGGAAAGAATATAAGATTTTAGGTCATCTTGAAAAACTAAATCACTAACACATTTTTGACAATATGAATTTTGTTTTTAGAAATGAAGTTTCTATCCATCTTCAACATATCAAAGTCAATCTTTTTTATCATAGCTTCACTTGCATCCTTTGCCCCTATTCCACTGATATCATTTGCACTCAGATCAAGTTCTTTCAAGTATTCATGACCTTCTAGAAGGGCTTTCTAGAGTCCAAACTACAACAAACCCCTCATCCGTGTGTTCCTTATCTAATGCAATAAATTTTAAATATTTTTTTTTAGAGGCAAGACACTCTACTAGAGCTTGAACTACTTTCTTAGTTTAGTTAGTTACACAAAAGACACACTTTTTAAACATGATAACATGTTTTTTATTAGCTAGGATGTCTAATACAGGAGCATCCCTATGGCTTTAGTAAGCCTATATGCATGGAAATATTTTCAATTTTGTTTTGGTTTTAATCCAGGTTACTAACTAAATTTATGTTAAGCTTAGAATGTGACAAGCATAATGTATTCATCTTCTTGCAATCAAAATGGACCGAGGTCACTGATGGCAACCAAAGAAGCCATTATCAAATATGGTTATTTTGATCTCTTTGAAATTATTCTTTATAATGATGAAATCTTGACTTATGTTAGTTTAGATTTGTAATTGAGTGATGTTTTAACACGACCCAATTATATTAAAACACGATAAACACAACATGACCCAAATGACTTAAAAAAAACTACAGATAAAATTTTAGAGAACCCAATTTAGTAAAATGCAATGAACCAAAACTATTGGAAGAAAACATATGTACAAAATGACGGAAACACCAACTCAGTAAAATGACATGAACCAAAACAAAAATAACTTATTATTAGAAATTTCACTTAAATATTGTTGGGTTCCATTGCCTAATCACTTGTGTAAACCCAACACCGACATAACTTAACTCGGGAAAATGCAATACACCAAGATGTTAAGCATTTATTATCAAAAAATTATTATCATCATAAATTTCCCTTTATAATTTATATATTGTTTTGGGTTTGATGGCTTGATAAAACAAGTTTAATTTTCTCACTGTAGTGTTGTAGCTTGAACGAAAAAAACCCTACTCTAAAATCGTTCACATTTTTAAATATCTTTTCCAAAATTTTCTACTAACATCGGTATAACTTTAATATTGTAGACATGTTTTTTTGAACTCTTCCCATGCTAAGGATGCCATAGACATTAAATGGATCACATGGAACATTAGGGGAATTTTGAGATCTAAAATGGGCCTCCTATGAAAAATGCACAACCAAAATAAACTTTATTTAGAACCAATAGGATTCAAGATGATGATGTCAACCATGGGGACAATTCACCATTTTTGGAGTAAAAAAGTAAAAATAATAATAAAATAATAAAACTACTTTTTCAACTCATATTTTAAACTTATCTCCCTAACATTTTACTCAAATTTCGAGCGGGAGTACTCGGATGAAAAATTTAATTCCTCATCCAAGGAGTACCCATGTTGCATACTTTCGATGGACACTGCTACACGAAAAATGAGAAATACATGAAAAAATATGATTGTAATAATGTTTTTAATGTATTTCTCATTTTTCGTGTAGCAGGGCCCATCAAAAGTATGCAACATGGGTACTCCTTGGATAAGGAATCAAATTCTGTTTCCAACGAGTGTTGCTGCTCGAAATTTGAGTAAACACATAAGGAGATAAGTTGAAAATATGAGATGAAAAAATAGTTTTTCCTTTTTCCCTCTAAAATTTGATAATGTAATCTAATCTTATTTTATTATTTCCACTATTATTTTATAATTTCCTTAGAATATCCATTTTAGACCTCAAAATTCCCCTAATGGATGTTGGTTTGTACCTAGAAAAAGAAAGAAAGCAATACTGTCAAATTATTCATATTTTTAAATCTACTTTTCAAAAATGCCACTTCAGTTGTATAACTTTAATATTGCAAACACATTTTTGTGAACTCTTCTCATGCTAAAGAAACCATAGAAATTATACTTAGCAACATTCTCACTCAATGTGAAACTCCTTTACCAGAGCTTTTCCAGCTAAAGGAAAATTACATTAAATGAAAAATAGTACATAAGAAAAGTAATATCGAAGATTTTGACAAACTATGGCAACTTTCATCAATCTTTTCGAGTGAGAAAAGCTCACTTGATTTCTTCTTACCAATGACTAAATTTCTAGCTTTCTCTCTATGGTAAACATCTTGGAGAACTAAAGAGTATTCAACATTTGAATGAACATACTCTTCTAGGAAGCACTTTTTTGTCAACTCGATAATCCTTGGAAAACACGCCTCTCTTTTCAACACTTGGAATTGCTTAGACTTCACTGTCGCTAACACCATATATTGAGGAATCATCCTTCTCTCTAAGTTGTTTCTGAACAGATTTGGATACTTAACAATATCATCCAATTGAAGTTCCATAGTTTTGACCAAAAAATCTACATTACATTTCAATTTTTCCTCTGAAAGCGTTAGAATCATTGTCCTCTGTCTTGCTATGTACAAAAGTTTTTGTTGAGAGAAACCTAAACTGGTTAAACACTACCATTTTCGATCTAGTTTCTCCTTGGCTACTTTGATATATGCACACAGAGCAATTTTATAAATCTTTGACCCCTTTTTAACCCCTAAATCATGAGCTTATTAACCCCTAAAGCATGAGCTTTGATCCTCTGAAACCATGACAAAATGGGGATGCCATGACAAAATTTCTATACGCTTCCCCTTTAATCCCCAATTTTTGCAAATGAAAAATCGAAGACCTAAGATTCTGTTCACTGATATTATAATAAATGAGTTTGGAAAGATGCTTTTCCTTCATGCAACTCCTGAGGAGATTGAGCTTATACTATATGATTATTTCAATGCTATAAAAGAAAATGCCAGGGTTGTAAAGGAAAACCCTTCAAACCTAGGCATGGCTAGTAAAACCACAACCATTTAACAACTCTTGACCCCTTTTTAACCCCTAAATCATGAGCTTATTAACCCCTAAATCATGAGCTTTGATCCTCTAAAACCATGACAAAATGGGGATGCCATGACAAAATTTCTATACGCTTCCCCTTTAATCCCCAATTTTTGCAAATGAAAAATCGAAGACCTAAGATTCTGTTCACTAATATTATAATAAATGAGTTTGGAAAGATGCTTTTCCTTCATGCAACTCCTGAAGAGATTGAGCTTATACTATATGATTATTTCAATGCTATAAAAGAAAATGCCAGGGTTGTAAAGTAAAACCCTTCAAACCTAGGCATGGCTAGTAAAACCACAACCATTTAACAACTCCAAATTGTTTTCCACATTTTGACTCGATTTTACTCAAAGAAATTCATTGCGATGTCTAAAGGCTTTAGCAATTTCTTCAGGTGTCAAACCGCATCTATCGATGATAAATTGAGTGAAAACACTCACGTCTGGGTTTATGGATGGTGTTGCTGTCTTAGTGCACATATTAACAAATTTCAAGTGGGGTTTTGCAGTGAATGCAAAAGAGACATGACTAATAACAATGGAGCCTTGTTCTTTGTAAATAATTTGCATATACTATGAATAGACATGGTCTTTGTGCAATAAAAGGTAGGGAAAACTCAATGGAAGAGGGAAAATTAACAATTACTTGGATAATGCCAAAGGACTCGATCTTGGGTGCCTGAGGTGCATAAAACTCGGAGCTTGGAGAAAGGATGCATAAAATAGAGAAAATGATTTGAAAACAAGTAGAAAGCATACCACAACAAACCGCTAGGGATTCCAACATATAAAAGATAAATTTGTGATTAAATCCATTGAAGGCTCTAATATAGCGATCCATCCTCCCATTGCCATCATTATTTTTTTCAGCTCGGGAGAATAGGTTGTACCCTTGGTAAACCCTAAACCAAATAGAGGAGGATACATAAGAGCACAACTCAGATTCAAGGTTTCCTTGACCCTAGCATCCTTTGCTTTCTACTTTCCTTGTTTATGTGTTGCAAACTAAGGTCAGATTCAATAAACTAACCAACTTTCAAAAGCGTTTCAAGTTCTTCATCCTCTCAAACTAAACCACATCTCCCATCATCCGATAAATACGTCAAGGAGGTGTATGGGTAGAAGGGATCTCCCTCATTGTATCATGCTTCATTCCATCAAAACATTTCACCATGTTAGCATTCACCACCATGCATATCCATTTTTGTGATTCATTTCTTCTCTTATTTAGCAATCAAACAACATGATTCACATTGCCATGTGTTAAAAAGTTAAAAAATTATTAGTAGGAGAAGAAAAAAATCGAAAGATCTTATTGGCCAAATCTGCATAGTTAAACTCATCATAGGAACACCTTTCGTGTAAATATAAAGTCCATAAACTAACATATTATAAAACTTTTAACAAATCTATAGGTAAATTCAAAAGAGACCATCATATCAAAAGCAACCTAAATATTATAAGGTGTAATAGATATAAATTCCATAAACTAACATATTATAAATTTTTTAACAAATTCATAGGTAAATTCAAAAGAGATCATTATGTTTAGATTTTTAGACTTGGTCTTATAAGAGTTCCTCTAATATTCATAGGCAAACATGTAATTGCAATCTTGCCTTTACAACTTTTCGTATAACAAGACATTAACTAAGTTATTTAGTTCCGTATACATACATGAAAGTAAAATCAAAGTAAGACTTATTATTCTTAAGTTATTCAATCTAGAAAATCAAAAAAATTGATATGAATCCGCACAAAGATTTTATTGAAGAAATTTTAAGCTAGGAATCACTAAAGACCTCAAGTTGTGTCTGACCTTCTCCAAAGCTATGTTTTAAGTTCATAGTTATTGATACACCTAACTAAGTTTTCTTTGAATTGAAATTACTGAGAAATTAAATATACATTAAATGTATATTTAAGACCTTCCAAGTTACACATAAAATATGGGTCCTAACTAACGCCATCACATAACTGTAAGCTTTAGTTTTTTTCTTTTTAAACCAATACTTCACCCAGGTGTGTAACTCGGTGTGTGTAATAACTTGGTATGTGTGTTACAAGTTACTAAGGAAATGAATAGTAATGAAAAATTAGTAATGTAGAAATTTAAAAATTAATAACTATCTTGTGTTTTAATATAATAAATTTCTTACAATTAAACAAAATTTTCTTGAAAACTAAATACAACATGGTTTTATTTTGCATCTTATGGGATTTGATATCTATGGGTTCCTGGTAGATCTGGAATTAAATCAAGAGTTAAGATGGATCTAGACTAGTATTATAGAAAATTAAAATTGATATACATTACAAAATTAATATTTCTGTAAGTTATTTTCATTTTCTAATTAGCCTTATTAAAACCCACCTAAACCAACTTGTCATATGTATTTAGAAAATTAAATACATAAATAAAGAAATATATAAAATCATAAACATATTCTTAGTGGCATATTGCATTTGAAAAATCTAACTCCATAAATATACATTCCTTTTTCTTTTTACTATTCTCCTACGTTATGCTTTCTTTTGCAACCCCCTGTTATCCATATTACTATTTTCTTTTTGCTAACTTATTATCTCCTCTACTAATTTCTACCTATTACTCTATTTTAGTGTCTATTTTTATTCTATTACTTTTTCATGTTTTCTAGTTCATAATGCTTTCATTAACTTTCTTCTATAACAACACTTCTATTCTCTTACAGATTCTAAGATTTCCTGTAAACCTACAGGATTCCCTAAAAACCTACAGGATGATCCTGTAGGAATTACAGTGGCTTTAGAATCCTAAAATGAGTAACCCTAGGGAAAGAAAATGACCTACACATGTCAAAAAAATAAAAAAAACCCTACATCACAACTCCATTATGATACCTCTCTACACCATGATCACCCCTGCATCGATCATTAAAAAAAAAAAAAAAAAAAAAAAAAAAAAGTTTTCAAAAATAAAAAATTCACAGCCTTCAAGAGAAAATAGAGAAGAAAATGAAATAGGGAGAAAAAGGGAACAACACCTGAGTGTACTTCTCATTATTCACACTCTTAGACCTCCTCTCTATCCATGTCATCATCCTAAAAGTCCCAGTAGAAGAAATGATTAAAAATTATGAGGGAGAAGCAGCTACAGGACATCCTGTAGGAAATCCTATAGCAGGATATCCCACAGAATAAAAATCATGAGTAGCAGCAAGCTTCCAACATGAATATCTAAGGGTAGAAGAAGCTCCAGATTAGCAGTGACACCATCATCTTCAACACTAGGTTCTTGCACATCAAGGGAATCATCAGAGGGCAATAAAAAAGGAAGGAAAAATAACATGCAGCCAACACACAACAAGCACTTCATGTCTTCAACAAACTGCAGCAAGGTATTAGTACCACAGGTAAGTATCTCGCTTCACTCTATCATTTGCATAATGTACTCAAAATATGTAAAGGTTGTGAGTGAGTTGGTTTGTAAGTGAAAGGTGGCTAGTTAACTTGGCCACCTTCGTTCAGTTGACAAAGACAAAACAATTGGTCCTCCCACGCATGGAAGTAGTCATGTCAAAAAAGAGAGGAGGATCATGAAAGCATTTAAGGCTACAGATGCCCAAATTTGGAGTTGATTAGGAGGAGAGGGGAATGATGAGGTGGTAGTGGGGATCAATGGTCCAAACATAGAAAAAAATCGTACCTCGGCTGCTAGAACACCACCTCACTCAACTCGACCATAAGAGGAAATAATCGTTGATCCCCATGTACCCATACATTCATCTCCTCGAGGCTCAATCTAGCAAAATCACTCTCGTACCCAAGCAACCTATAGAAGATAAAAATTCCATTTTTCTCCTATGCAGGACTTCCTACAGGATCACATAGGACTTCCTATAGGATTGCACAGGAATCCTACAGGATATAGTCAGATACTCTACAAGATTGGCTGAGAGCAGTTTCAAAAGGGAAAACACAAGGGGTTTGCTACAACAAACACCATGAGGAGGTAGGCTTGAAATTTCATTCCATTTTTCCAAGTGAATAGAACACAAAAATCTCCTAGTTTGAGTGAATTTGATAGTTGCGTAAAGGAATTGTCTCCTCAAATATTTCATTCACATTTCCTCTTGCATTAAAATTTGTATCAACCATCACTGCTCTTCAAAATTCACCAAACAAAATGACATGGGGGTTTAATAGAAGGGAGCCCATTAACATTGTGAGGATTCACCAACACCCTCCCGTGTTAGAAATCTTCACGAGGCATAATTGGATGGGGTATTTTGAGAGATTGAGGGAGTATGATGATGAAGTGGCCCGAGATTTTTCTCTCTCCCTCATTCCACTAACTCCCATGCCACTGTTGTGGTGAGAGGCCTCTCCATAGAGCTCACGCCTAAAATCATAAGCATAATTACCACACTTCCCCTAGGAGTGCCTTGGAGAAAGGAAGACAAGGGAGATAGCTAGATTGCCAAGAAGAAATTCTTTTTAGAGGGAGAGGAGCCCATTGAGGACAAGAATGGAGTAAGGAGAACAATCCTACCATACCCTTGGAATGAGGTAAGCTACCACCTTATAAAAGACATATCATGTGAAGGTAGGTATAGTCTGGTTTATTATTATCGCTTTAGGCTCCTTGAAGAATTGAGATTTGGAGCAGAAACACCTCCTTACCATAGGCTCAACATACCATACTTCCTTCTACAATCACTGATAGATACAAGCATAAAGGCACAGGAGGGGAACCCCCAACAGTTAGCCCACCATGGGTTAATTAGAATCATCATAGAATATGCCCTCCAAAACCTCAGAATTCCTATCCAATGGGATATTTTTAGAGACATGCAGACAGATGAGGATATCAAAGCCCTCACATATGATATTATCCCCAATGTCAGTGAAAAGGATGAAGAAGAGACTAAAACAGATGGAGAAGAATCAGAGAAGGATGAAGTGGAGATAGACGAGGATGAAGAGGAAGAGACAGAGAAAGAAGGCGATTAAGAAACAGAGGAAGATGTCAAGGAGGACACTTATAAACAAGATGAGGATCTAAAGGGAGAAGAAGAGGGGAAAAGCACATGTAAAAAGGGTAATGGAAAAGAGGGGGAAGAAGACAAGGAGGAGTCACCTAGGGTGTCTCCAGAACCCACTGAGAGAGAGGCAGCAACTTACCTCACTACCCTTAGCACCGCTATCAAACAGAAAGGAAAAAGATAGAGGCAAACCCCCTTAACTTCAGAAAATTACAAGGATAAGGCAGGGAAAACCCCAAACTCCAACCAGGATTGCCATTGTTATTGAGGACTCACCTAAACAGCAAGAGAAGATGGCTCCTCTTATAAAATCTCAAGGAGAAGGATCCCTAGCACAAAAATCCCCTACGTCTCCTATCACCTACGTGAGAAGGCCTGTAACCCGGTCTACCTCATCCAAAGGAAAAGACATACTACATGATACATAGTAGGACCTATAGGAAGAAGAGGTAGTCCTACAGGAAACTCTACTAAACTTACAGGAAACTCAAAAATTAGATGAGGAAAGAAGTAAGTAGCCAGAAACAAAGAGAGAGGACCCAGAGCTAAGGGGACCTAGTCCTCAACCTAACCTTGAATCCTATTATAGATTTATTGAGGGGAGCATGGTCATTCCACAAAAAAATTCCATTCCATTATTCTTTGAGCTTGAGAAAGAAAGGGCGAAAACTCGTAGATGGATGCAGATTGCCAATTCCAAGGGAGTGGAGGACATTGGTCGCATAGAGGAGAAGCTCAAAGAGATGGGAAGGGAACTAAGTAGCTTGAGGGATAGAGAGGCCATAATGAAAAATTAGTTTGAGGTGGAAAATGCATGGTTGAAAGGACAACGACAAGAAAGGGAGAATCAATTGGCATCTATGGCCAGTCTATCTTTGGAAGAAATCTAGTGTAGGATGCTAGCTAAGTCCTATGCACTATACCTTAGGGAACAAAGGTTGCAGTTCCAAATCAAGACCCTAGCACAGAGAGAGACCATGCCGTTCCAGGATTATAAACAGTTCATTTATCTTTGTGATCAAAGTACATTAGAGGATAGGGCTAATATGTATGAGTTCTACTTGCATAACATGACTTTGACAGATATGAATGTATGGGACCCTAATGCAAAGCTAGGGGATTTATAGTTGATGGCTTTGGCATCATGAATGAACCATGAGGAAGCAAGGGCTGTAGGAATGAAGAGGATATTGGCAAGGGAACAAACAAAGTCTCTTATGATAAAAGTTAAGCAGTCCAATCCAATGGTTTTCATTAGCACACATAATTTAATTACAAATTATCCTCAACTTGCACCTAGGTATCTTGCTGCCCAAGTGCAAGCCATTACACATTTTGAGGACATGTTCAGATTGTTAGGGGCTGAAAGCATCCAAGATTGCCTAAGGAGATGGAATACTTTGCCACAAAGTTTGAAGATCAAAGAGTACCACTCTCCTCAAAGGATGAGAGAAGCACTAACCATGACACCCATGTACAAGCAATCCATCCAAAGGCTCAAAGTCAATTGGATTGGCTTGAGACTCAGTCCACCATTGCTCTTGGGGATGTTAGAATGAAGGAAGGAAGAAGAAGAAAGAAATCAGTGGGAGGAGGTAGAAAAGAAGGCAAGATTCTATGCACAAGAAGAGGAAACCACAGTAGAAGCATGGGATGTCAGGGAGGCCACTAGAGCTATGAAAGACATGGATATTGATTAAGTTGCTCAGAGGATAAGCAACACTTTTAGTAGGGGGTGATGATGAGCCTCATCATTGGGTAATTATATGGTCCTTAATTCACCTCCTAGCTAGTCAAATCAACTCTTCTCACAATTTATTACATGTTTTGATTATATTTTGTTTAATGAGATGAGTTAAAGTGAGATATTATGCCTAGTGGATTTATATGCATTGAATGCAAGTTTGGAAGAGAAAATCAAGGAATTTTGGAAAGACTAATGTTTGAAACTCGAATGGGACAAGGGAGAGATATTTTGGGAGGTAAATCCTCCTCATTTAATCCTCCCCCATTCGAATATTCCTCCACTAATCACACTAGCTCGGAGTGCAATCAACCAAGTCATGAAGATCAAAAGGCAGCCGAGCAAGTGATAGACAAAGAGTTAGTTCATCTCGAGTTTGGGATCTGAGCCTCCCTAGATTTAAGGAGGTTGTTGAGGACTTCAGTTATATAAGTAGAGAGGCCTAGAGCCTCATTAGGATTCAAATTTGTGTTGTAAAAACACTAGTTATTTTCGAGCTCCAGACTTGTGGAAGACATAGACGTAATTTTATAATTTGATAATGAAAATGAGCTTTTCCTTGATCCAGCACTGAGTTAAATCAGAGGGCTGAAGCTCTTGGGTTAGGGCCCAACCCTAGCATCAAAGGCTCCTCTTCTTGTATTTGTATGCTTGGCTTAGTTTCATATATTCATGGTTAAATTGTCTTTAGAAGTATTTCATTGCAAGTAATGTGGATTTGATTAGTTGTTTATTAGTTTGCTCCATTTATGCTTTACTTCAGTAGTAGGTTAGAAGGGATAAAAGGAGCACCACAAAGTTGTGACCTGTCAGTAGGTGTCTTGGCCTCACCTCTTCCCTCAAGGATCATGATTTGAGGAAAAGATCCTTATGTAGCCCCAAAAAGACAGATTTCCATTTTCTCATAAGATTTAGAGTTTATTGTACTTGAACTAGCATTTGATCAGTTTTACGAGTGTAGGATTTAATCATCATCTCTTCCATCTTCAATCTTATAGTAGATCTCATCCATGATTTCAATTTATTCAACAATTTTCCTCATGCGTGTAGTAGACAAATAGTTCATTAAATTATGCTTTTCTAGCTTGTTAGAATTCTTCTTGTTTACATGACTTTTTGGCAATTATAAATGTTAAATTCAGAGTAGGTGCTTCAAAAATATAAATAGATCTCACAACAGGAAACCATCCTCCAACTTCATCCATCCATAATCATTCCTTGCTTTCACCAAGACCTTCACCAATCTCATCATTTTATATAGAAATTCCTCCAAGCATGTTGAGCGAATCCAACCATCTCCTAACCTTGGTTTTGAGTTTTGAGTGATCCTAGGAATTTTATACACCCATACACCACCTTCCTTAAGCCTTCCATCACCTCCAACAACCATCATTTTTCTCTCAGCTATATCTTGTAGAAATATAGGGAATCCTGTAGGTTTCTAGTACATCCTGTAGGTTTTCCTATAGTGGCCTGTTTAGAGGCCGAAATGAGGGAAAAACTCTAGGAAGCCACACCAGATCACCCAAGGGTCTCCCAAACCTTCCAACCATCTCCTAAGCCTCCCAACCTTCCACCATCATCACTAAGACACCTTCCACATCACCAAAAGAGATTAGGGTTTACACTTGGTTTTCCATAAAAAGAATAAAAAAACAAAACAGATTTATTTCAGTCCTTTACATGCACAATAGTGATGTTTGATGTCTTGACCTTCCATGCTTTAGACAGTATCATTTCATACATGTTATCTTGGTATTCGTGTAAAGTATAGTTTCTCAACAATTAGTTAGAGAATGGTGTGTTTTTAGCATAGGATTTCAGTCATTTTCCTTATTTACAGTGGAAAAGATTTCTCGTAAAGTAGATTTCTCTTTCTTTCATCATCAATCAAGCTTCTTCTAAATCCATAGAAGTCTGGCTTGAAAACCCTATCGGTCTCTCGCCAGCTGAATAGTGACAAAAGGCAGGACCATATTTTTTACTTGTGTATACAACACTGTCACCTCCAAGTTTGTACGAACCCCGGGTTGATAAAGTAAAGCTGGTAGCTATAGGAGTTGCAACATTCTTGCTACAATACTGGTGCTCATCACTAACTGCAACAACCAAGACTCTGCATGCACTTATTTTCCTAAGCCACACTTATCCACTAGGTCAGGATTAACATAACTATAATTAGATCCAACTTCAATCAAAATAGAAATAACTTGATCACAAAGCTTACCATCCATCTCAACGATAGATTCTTAGTGACCTGCTTGCCTATTGTCCACAACTACATAAATCCAAGGAATACTATGACCAACATCCCCAACTGTCTGCACCTCCTGAGAACTTTAAATCTCAGGCCTACCTTCCTGGTACATCATTGTTACGATGATATTTTCCACATACCCAAAATTGCAAAGGTGATCTACTATCACCTCTATTCTACTCTTGTTTAGGTTGTGACACATGTCCCTTTTCATCCACACTGAATTTCTTGTAAGGTGCAACATTTATTTCTCACCTGCATCTTGAGGTCTTCCCCACTTTGGTGGCCATTTTCCTTTTACTTTCTCATTTCCCTTCAAGTCATGTTTAGGCTCATCTTTTCACTTGGAATTCTCATAACAATGCTTCAATTTACAGATGGATTCCTCTAATGATATAGGCTCATCAAACTCAATCCAATCTCTATATGCTTCTAGAAATCCACTGATGAATCTTTGAATAGTATCCTTCTCCTCCTTGAGATATGGCACATACCTTAAAAACTCCAAGAATCTACTAGTGTACTCATCATCTTTCATGGAACCCATCTAGAACTCATAAAACTCTTTATCTCTACCATCATAGTACCTCTTCGATAAGTAATTCTTCTTTAAGAGCCTTTCGAACTCATCCCAAATAAAGTCTTCTTCCCAAATTCCCTTGAAATTATTTATATACTCCCACAAGATATTTGCCTTCCCCTTAAGACTAAAAGTGGCTATCTTAACTTTCATGTTCTCTGAATAACTATGCAATCTGAAGAATTTCTTCATTCCAAGCAACCATGCTAGTGTATATTTTAGCTTCTTCACCTCTCCAGAAAATGTAGGAGGCTTCACCTTCTTGAACTCCTTAGGTAAATACTCCCTCCTCCTACAAGGATGATGACGGTGATGACTGTAATGATGTCTCCTATATTAGGAACTAGAATGATGCCCATATATACCATTCCTCCTGTCAGGTGTATCTAGTGATCTTCCACCTCTAACTATGTCCCCCCTATTCAACCTATATCTGTATTGAGATCTCGTACCATAAGCTCCAATATTTTTCCCTTCATTTCTCTTGAATGATCGTCAATGGTCCCTATCTTTGTAACCCTGACAATCTCAAAAGGATTGCTGCATTAACCTCTACCTACTTCTCCTTAGAAATTGCAAGTCTTTATTGAGCCTTAGAAAACCTGTCATTGTCTAATTTACAACTCCTAATCTCGACCCTTAAGCTCTTCAATGTATCTTCTATATCATGAGAATAATCTTCTCCTTGCTTCTCAACTAATCTATAGGGAGAGTCACGGGAACTGTAGTCTACCATTTTGCTTGTCATCTTGAATTCTCTTCTTCCTAGAAGTATACCTTGTTAGATAAACCAAATAGATACCAAACTAAATCCATACCTTATTGATTTACAGGGAGGCTTATCTCATCTGCAACATCAGTCCACATTAGCATGTACATATATAATCATAAACGTATCCATGTAATATAAAATCACAACAAGATCATGAATGATCATTATCAACTGTATACCTTGATTCCATGCATGACAACCACAACCTTGACAACAATAGACTTACCCAAAGAGAGAAAAACCACACTCTGATACCACCATATGGTATCAAATATGACCTAAAGAGAGTGCAACCTACTCTGGTACCACCCTATAACATCACCTCTTCTCACATCTGCCAACTTTCACTGGATTACCCAGGGTAAACATGAGATGAGGGGTTACTATGATATGACTCAACGTCCAAGATGACCTTAAGGAAATGGAGTCAACACAACAAGACTTTACTAACTTCCCTTAGATGCCACGAGACATCCAGGGGTAACCCAAGCACTCCAATTGTCCATCCCCTGAGACAACTTACATTTTCCTTGACCTAGAGCCCCAGTCACTCTCTTTCGAAGGCCTCAATGCAACTATCAATTCCCAGTTTCTCCTGTAGACCTAAATAAGTGTGACTATAGCCATTTTATGCTAGTGTTTTGTCAACAACTACGTGAATTAAGGCTACTTTTTAGGCTAGGGCTAAGCCTTTTCCCATAAATCCATGAAACTTCCAAAACTCATAAAAGACATGAAGACAACGCTCATAAACCAAAAAGTGGAACCATGACTTGACTTAACCATCCCCAACTGGGACTTTCATTTTTTCAAACACTTGGAATATATGCCACCTAGAGATCATGAATTCAAGTCTTAACATAAGGGACTAAAAACTTATTTTAGGTTTAGCAAGAAGGGTCTCTACCTTCTCACATTAGTTTTCATAACATCATTCAGGTCTTGCATTCATTATTTTTTCAGTTACAAGTAAAAACATGAACAAAGCCATGATTGAGATCTGTCATAAAACCATGCTTATATCCATCATATAACCAGATGAATAACCATAAGAGAACAACCATTAAAGATACATAATAACCAATACATTTCCTTACCAAAAGCAAGAGAAAATTAACTTTTATTAACCATAGGCAATTAACAACTGGGTTTGGGACTTCTATGTTCCACCTAACCATAGATTGGCTTAACCATATCTTTCTTTCAACCAATCACCCTTGTACCATATTCCAAGCATGAATGTGGGATCTCATGGGATGAACCAATCCAAAGGCAGCTAAGGGAATCCATAGGTTAAACCACCTCCACCCTCTCCATATTGTGATCACACCTAAACCGGTGCCAAGGTCACAAAAATGGACCGAGCTTGGATGCCTTTGAATTTATTCATAATCCTTGAGGAGGAATTTTCCTGTATCCACCCTCAGGATTTACCGTGTATTTTGCCATTACCGGTGAAGGGATTCTTAGACCTTTGGGAATTTTCTTGAGACCCTGTCACTCTGGATTCCAAAACCATCTGGAAATCCAAAGCTCAAACCAAGAACAATCTCATCACACCATGACTATCCGTAAATGGCAAGGCTAGGATAACATCTACTATAAAAAACCAGAAAAATCCATGCCAATGATAGCAAAAGAACCATACACCAACATGCACATACCATGCATGTCAAAACTAGCTAGGAAATCGCACATGAAATTTGTTAACTGTAAGTATTCTCACTGAAGCTAGTTGATCCTTGTCTTCCTTTACCTTCCTTGTCCTTATTTTCTTTTCCTTTCCTTTCCTTTTTTGCTTACTTCCTTTCTCCACTTAGTTCTTTTCTCCTATTTGAGATAAATTCTAACACTAACTGACAATATGCTCAAAAAAAGATACCAGCTGATGCTTTGAGGTATTTTTATATATGATGCCTCTAATTTCTTCATTTTTCCATTATTTTCCTTCATTTTCCTCCTCACATGCAACCAATGACCTTTTACCTTCATTTTCTCCTAATTTCCATTATTTTCATAAATAATGTGCCAAAAATACCTTTTTGCCTTTCCAAAGCCTTAGCCATTGCCTTCTCCAATTTCCCTTTAGCCATAAAACACAACAAGTGATGCCCACTAGGATATTTTTCCCAACATTCAACTTGAAATAAGTGTCCCTTTCTCATGGTCTTATTTTACCTTTATTAACTTTTGACCCGAGGCCGTTACAAGTTCTTTGGAGTGATAAGTGTTTGGTGTGCCAATAGATAAAGTTGCATTGATATTCTTCATGTTTGTTGTTGCATCCTTTGATATAATTTTCCCTTTTAAGATGATGATAACTCAAGAAACCAAATTTCATCAACTTCAATAATATCACTTGAATAAATCCTTCAAGAGAAAATTTTGCATGAAAATGTCTGTATTTGAAGGATGAGATGCCCAAAGAGAAATGAAACTTGGTGATTTTTTGGAATTTTTTAATGAATTTTCATCTTTGTGCTTTCTTGAGAGTTTTAGGACCCGAGGAAAAGAATTGCATCTTTTAATTATAATTCATAAGAAAGAATGTACCTAGGAAGAAATACATTTATTTTTAACATTGCTTATTTCTTTGAGGAATGGGTTTTTAGCCTTGCTTGTTTTCTTGGAAATGAATTCCCATCCTCATTTAAAGAATGAAACTTTAGCCTTCCTTAGTTACTTAAGAGATGCTTTTTTATCCTTTCTTGTGACAATTTGAGAAAAATGAATTTCTCAACCTTATGCTGGCTTGACAAATTTCTCTTAACTTTTTTTTGGATTATTTCATGTCCAATAAATCACATGCTTGAATATTATTTGGCATTATAAGATATGTGTAAAGAATCCCATTTCATAAAACCTTGTGAAAAGGTTGCAAAAGCCAGTTTGAATGCATCCTTTGATAGGAATTTGTGTGATATTTTTTAGTTTCCTCACAATTTAAAGGCTTATTCAATGAAATACACTAGAGGTTGAAGAACATCTTAAATCTTAATTTAAATTTTCAATATATATGTTTGAAGAAGGATTTCCATAATAAAAACATTTGCATGCATTTCAAAACTTTCTTTAATGATTTTTCAGTCTCATCCTTTTTTTAATGGCTTGAGTAACTATCTTTATTATCGACTGCATACGTGGTCTAGTTGATGGAAGAAGCTACATGTTTCATATTGTTGGTTGGAGAAGATTTTATTGGAAATATTAGTGATGTTTTTTTTCATGTATGCTTTAAATTGGCACAACCCTATAAGTTAAATGGTTGGTAAATGTCGATAGGAATCAATCCATATTAGGCATCAAAACACATACTTGATCACACATATCAAGTTTCTAAAGTTAAAAAAATCATTAGAATTAGCCAAATTATAACTTTATTTAAAATTAATATTATTATTGATGATAACAAATTAATATATGAGTTAAACGTATATACATTTAAAAAAACATGTAACAAGATACTTAACCATAGAGATTCATCCCATTTTATCATGGAGATTATTAATCTATAAGTAGGCTTTGTTGCAATACCATGGGCCAATACCATGGCTTACTAATACCACTTTTTTAAAAAACCATAACTCATTTTATATGATACTTGTTCATATGATATTTTTTAATTAATAAATTTAATTAAAAGGTTAGAAAAGACATAACTACTTTGAAAATAAATTTCAGCCTTTGATTTGTGTATAGTCCTAATAATATTCTAGAATATTATATAGGGATTAAATTCCTATCATTCACCTAGTAATTATTTATAATTAAATTAAAACTATGAAAGCTTTATTCCAAAATAAACATGCCTAACAACATAATTGAGGAAATAATGAATTTTCCTTTTGAAGATTTGAATCTATGATTACATTATTGATAAATGCTTATAAGGAGCTTAAAATTATAAAAACTAATAAAGTAATCCAATTTCATGAAACTTTATTGAGCACATCTTTGATAAAAATATTGTATGAGAATTCTTTTTGATACTTGGTCTTATGTTCATCTATGGTGTTGTTGGATTGATTTTGGCCAAAAGAAGGTTTACACTTATTTTAGGGTATTAATAATTCAAGATGAAAATTGTCCAAATTATTTCTCAAAGGGAAAGTCATGTTTGAAAGATGGAATAATGTTTTGAAGATTTACACCACCAAAATGTAAACACACATAAACTTGTTTCAAATATATTTGGGAAAAACATCGAAGAACTTAGGTGATTCCTTGATCAATAGCTTAAATGAGATTTTAATATTTTTGAACACGTGTTTGAATAAGTCCATGTGCTGAAAAAAAGAGAGTGATAACTAGATAGTAGCATAGTCCCTGCCTCTTTTAGTAATTATCAATATCTTGATATGTATCAATATGTTGGGGCGATTAAGGTAGTGTGAGGTCTACGCTTTGTTCTTATGAAAATGGTTTTTTTATGTGGTAGCACCTCATACTTTTGCAATCTACTTCAATAGATACATTTGCACTTTCATAGTAAATGCTACTAAAAACTTGAACGATGACCTGATTACATGTTGATTCGACAAAATAGGAGATTAATTGAGTTTATGTGACAATTCAATAAAATGTTTACACATAATGAAACAATGTGTGGGAGAAGTGTCTGGAGGGGGAATGTGTGTATAGGTGTGGAACTGGGGCAATAGTTCTTTTCTCATGCATACTCCTCTTGCATATATCCTTTCAATATTGTTCGGTCCCGCATAGTTGGATAAATTAAAATCATCTTCACACCCATATGTGTGGAAGGTGACTGGAGGTGCGGAAGTGAAGATCTATGAAAGTGAAAAAGAAAACCACTTAGTAAAGCACGTTGGAGAAAACATTTCATAACAAGCCCTCATGAAAACTATGAGAATATGTTTTGTCAATGTGCACGCTAAAAAATGCTTGATAAACACCTAACCATTGCAACTACAAAAACATTACTTTTAAAATTTTTGTTAGATTCTCTCTATGCTATTTTAACTACTCATATACCGTGATCACAATATCCACGTAAAATAACATGAAAATTATTGTTTAGAAGTGTTGTGTGGGATGGAAGTTTGCGGGAGAAGTGTGTAAAGGGGAAATGTGTGTGGGGTGCGGAAATGTGAGAATAATGTAACAACCCAAACCATAGTATTCTTATGAAATGAAATGAAAATATTTTAAAAAAATAATTCTTGTTTAAAAAAGGGCCGAGTCAAATGACACATATTCCAGAACTAGGGAGGCTATCAGCTTGGGATATTTAAAATTTTTCTTATGCAAAAAATATGAACTGTTGGACAACCATTAAACTTGGTGGGTGTGCTTTAATGGACTAATTTTTTGAAGCAAAATGTGTTGCAAGAAAGGTATGCAGGACCATGTTGCCTTAGAAAACATTTACAAGGAAGAAAGGACAAGAATTATTGGAGCTGGGAGACTGTGTAAGGGAAAAGGAAAACAAGGAGTTTGACTCATGAAGGAGGGATTCACTCATTCATTTTCCATGAAGGTATAACATCCATTCTAGAAACATTCACTAAATAAAAACGCAGTGAAGAAGAGGAGAGAAGAGCAAGGATTTTCTGAAGAGAAGAGAATGCAATGGCAACAATCTAGTTGGCATGAATGGCATGATGATGGTTTCTTATTGGTGAGGAAAAAATTCTCTTGAATCCCTGTAAAGCCATAGGGTGGAGATGGTTTTATCTAGATTCCATTGATGGTATCGGTGGAAGATTGTGTGCTTGGATTCCTGGAAGGAGGACCTCTAAAGCCTTTCTTGCTATGATTTTGTAGTGGATTATGGATTCCCTGGAGTGGGTGGAACCACTGTGTTTAGGCTGGAGACTTACTTCTCTAAATTCCATTTTGTGTTTTGGGTGGGGGAAGTAAACCTTTAGATTCTCTGTATGCATTGATTGGCTTCTATTTGGAAGATAGAGGGTGGAGGAAATTGGCATCTAGAATCCCCATGCTTTGTTTCACTTCTTGGTGGTTAGTGGGTGGAGGAAGGAGGTTCTTAAGAGTCCTTGTTTCAGTTCAAAGTTGGTGTTTAAATCCCTTGAGAAAGCCCCCCAGTCTTTGGAATATGTCTTGGGGGTGATAGCTACATGTGAGCTTCACTACAAATCTCTATGGTTGGGATCACCCATTGGGTTGAGATTCCTTGTCCCACTCAGATGCCCATAGGAGATAAGATAAGCGTTATTTTTATATTTTCTATTTCAATGAATGAATGTCTATTTTCTGTTTGAACAATGTCAACAAAAGATGAGAAAATCCTGTAATTATTATAGTTATATTTCACAGAAATATAGCTTGAAAAAGAAAGGGAACCCTGGTTGAAGACAATGATATATGTTTGATTGCTAAATTTAAGTTTCACTGAATGGTTTCAAATGTGCATATATTGCAGTGATAATTTAAAAAGAAAGGGATTCTTTTAAGTAACTTTGAAAACTATGATTTTCCATAAATTCTTGAAAGCAGGGAGAATCATCCATATAAAATATCCATGTGTGCATCAATACCAGCGTTTTCGACACTGAGTATTTAAATCAATGCAGGCTCACAATATTAATTGGAAAAGGGGTGAGATTTTGTTGATGGGTCCTCTCTGTGTGTTTTCCCCTGAAGCTTTGTATACGAGAAGATTCACATTCATATTGGCACCATGGGCACTGAGTTCGTGTATAATGCAGCTAGTGTACATAAGCATTGGTAAGGGAAACATAATCTTAGAGGTTCAACCAAAACCCTTAAATTCATGGTCAAGTTGATGTAGTGAAGGCCCTGAGCATGATAGATATATGGAGGAATAAACTGAAATAAATATGCCAACCAACCCTTCTGCAATCGGGCGTTGCTCTAAAGTGGCAGATGACATGTTCAAGAGAGTTGTCGTCGGAAGCCAAAAACATGCACAATAAAGAAACACTTGGATAATGGGGGCGTGATGACGTGTCCAGGTGGTACCCTCTCAGCACAAAAAGGAGCAATTGCAAGGAGGGTTGTCTACCTAAAGGGATAGGGATAACATGTCCCAGTGGTCCCCTCCCAAGAGGTCTGAAAAGGGGATTAGTTGGAGAGGGTCGAGATGGTCAGGCACAGGGTGATGTGTAACCACCATGTCGTGGACCAACCAAAACTAAGGGATTTTAGAGGGATGTCCCACCATGCCACGTGTCTCATAGGCTTTCCCATGGAGCTTCCATCTCAGTGATATAAATTGGGTGTCGTCTAGAAGAGTGTCAGAGTGATAGGATAGGTATGATGTATCTCGGTGGTCCCCACCCTAGAGGTGTAAGAGGAGCGAAAAAAGTGAGGTGTCGGGATAAGGGTCGTGAGATGATGTGGTAGGATCTTGATAGTGCACGAAGACCGCCACTCTAAGATCAAATGACTAGGATTCACTACGATCTATGGTGGGAGTGACTTACGACACCCCTCCCTTGTGACATTAGTAGAGAGGAGGGGTGGGCTGGCGCAATGATTCTCGGTCGTAACATGGGAAAATGTGTTGTGAGCCATCCAATTAAAGAACTGAAACCATGGGTCGAAACCTTGATTTCACAACTCACTGCATGCTAATATTCAGGTATATTAGCCCGAAAAAATCCAACACACATCGTTGATATCCCTTATTGTATGGTAACCATTGGAACTGGCGGGTAAGTTGTGGGGTTCGCAGGGTGTCGTGGTGGGTTTTATAATAAATAGACACACATACACACACATAAACTATATATATATATATATTATATTATTTATATATATTATTTATTATTATATTTATTATTTTTATTATATATATATATATATTATATATATTATATATATATAAATATATATATATTAATATATATATTTTATATATAATATAGATATATATATGATAACCATTGGATCTAGCGGGAAAGTTGTGGGGTTGAGGGTGTTGTGGTGGGTTTATAATAAATAGACACACATAACACACCAATAATTATTATATATATATATATATATATATAATATATATATATATATATAATATACTATTATATATATATATATATATAATATATATATATAACAAGGGGATTTATTCATTCTTCTAACAACACAAGAAGATTGGATTATCAATAGATCTACCCAACAGGTAAGTTGGGTGTGGTTTTATAGGTGGTATCAGAGCATCAAAGTTCAACACTTATAGTGCATGAGCTCTATCATGGGTAAGTAATGTTTTTTTTAGAAATTAACTAAACAAATTGTTTAGGTGTTAAAATCTAGTTAAATAACTTAACTGCAGGCCTAATTGGTACATTAAATCAGTGATTTACCCAAGTAGAAGAAATTTAACAAAATGATATACTTCACTATCATGAACATATTAATATCTAGGATTAACAATTAAAACATTATGGAATTTTGTGGGCCTGCATATTTCAGTTTATGATTTGCTGCTTTGCTAAACACCAACAACTAATGTTCATGGTTTTGTTGCGGAAAGACCATCATAGTAGCTTTGTAAGAGCAAGATCATGGAAATAATTTTGTTGTTTATTTATTTATCATGCATTCATAGTTGGTATTTCTTGATATACGATTGATGCATATTAATTATTAAATATCAGGGGTATACTAACATGGTTGATTTTTCATGATGAAGATAGCCATTACATCTCCATGAATGCAAGGTTAATGGTTATGATTTTGTTTTTTATTATCATATGAAGTATATAATCGCATGTGTGATTGAAAACAAATCAAAAAATCGTAAGGCATAGACAAAACATAGAAATGAGGACTGAAATGGTGCAACATAGTTCTGATCAATCACAACGTGGAAGTGGAGAGGTCAGGGTTAATGAAAGAGAAAGGTCAATTGACCAAGGGGGAGGGGATCACTCTCCACATTGGTTGGATACTATGAGAAGCCTATAGGATGAACTTATAATCTTCAAATCAAACAATGAAAGTTTGGTAAGAGCTTAAAAGAAGCAAGCTAAGATAAATGCTGTCATTTAGCAAAGTCTCTCAGATTTACTAAGGCAAAAGAAATCTGAGATGAGGGCTAGTCATAGAGATAGGGGAAGCCCTCAAGAGTTAGAGGAGAAAACAAATGGGGTAGATGGTAGTAGATCCAGGAAGAGGCATAGGAAACAAAGTGAATATATTTTGTGGGGAAATGTGCCATTAAGTGCCCCAAGTGGAAGAACC
>APFE031151089.1:0-32354 GCA_000404065.3 Pinus taeda
AGGCCTATTTATTATTGAGAAACAATGGAAAACCCTTCACATTCCAAAACTGACCCTTAGAAGATGAAACGCCAAACTATGGGCCCCGTTTGGGTAAATTGGTACATCAACTTTCCCGGGGTCGTAACTTTGGCATACGATCTCCGTTTGACGCGCATGATAGCCCGTTGGAAAGATCTCTCCGAGGACTATGACGGGAAAGACGATTTTTTATCCAAATATTCGCGGGAGCAAGATTTCCCAAAAAACGTCGTTTAGGGCCTCAAAACGGCTCTGGAAGTTCAGGACCCGAAAAACTGCTAAAAATAGTAAACTGCGCTATAATTAAGGAAACTGAAAATTTTGAGGTGGGGGTCCAGGTAGACTTGGCAGGTGGCCACCAATATCCACCTGGATCAGAGCTGACCCACCTAAATCATATTTATCAGTTTGTTGCATTGTGCATAGACCGCTAATCATGGAAAAGTGTTAGGGATATTCAACTACAAGAGGGGGATGTTAGTGAATGGGAAGAGTATATCACCGACCAGAGAAACTTGGGCATATCTCTAAATGATGAATAGGATCAAATTTCATGGGGGTGGGGGGCTTGAAAAAGGGGAATCCTTTGGTAAAAGAGATGTACAACGGCATCCCTAGGGAGGCATTGGGATAGGAGGTGGACTCCTGTATTCAAAAAATTTGGAAAGGGAACAAAATCAAGTGTTTCAGTTGCCTAGCTATGAAGGACAGAGTACTGATATGGAAGAATTTACTTAACAGAGGATACATAGGGATGGGGATATGCCTCCTTTTTAAGGTAGGTAGTGAGGATAATGCACATTTACTTCTGCATTTCCCATATGCAATGGTTGTTTGGGAAGGGGTATTGAGAAATTCACTACATTAAGAATTTGCATATGGGAGTGGATTAAATATCATGCAACTTTTGTTTTCTCCCTCTATATCTCATATGGATCATTTGGAGGAGTAGAAATACACTCATTTTTTAGAGCAAGAATTCGATAGTAAGGAAGGACGTAGTCAAAACAATGGCCTATTTCTTGGAGATAGGACCAGCTCAAGTTGTGAGCAAGCAATGAAGCATCATTTGGAAAAACATATGGAAAACAAACCGAGTTGGTTTCTTCCATGGTGCTTGTTGTGGGAGGAAATGTGGATGTGGGGTTTACATAGTCACTGAGCTGGGAAAAGGCTATCACTTTTGGTGGTAATTGGGACAAGGCACAAACAATAAGGCAGAGATAGTGGCACTATGGGGAGTGTTAATAGTGGAGAAATGGTTGGAATTGGAGAGACTATAGGTCTATGTGGATGCAAAAGGAATTATCGACTAGTTATTGAATAATTGGATGAATCCCATCAAGACTATGGTGACAACATACCAACTCATCAACATTGATCACATATAGGGAGCACAAAATTGGACTGCAAAATTACTATCCGAAAGAGGTATTGGGAAAGAACCTCGTAAGTTTTGTTTTACAACATTTAATCATGGGGTTAAGACAAATGTTAGAAATATCAACTTCTCCAAGAGCTAGAAGACAATGTTGGGTAATGAAGGACAAAAGGAATTTATTATTTTTTTAACTGTAAGAAGATGAATATATTTTGAGTTTTCTTTTTATCATAAACTATATTTGGACTAGGTAAGATGGATAGTGAACTAAGGCACTTAGGTACATAGAACTAGAAGATAAGGTTAGCATAAAAGACACATCACCGAAGTTTTGGAGGCAATGTATGTTAAAGAAGCAACCTATAATCAAGAAACATGACACATGGATTATTGTTTATTTTAATACCGAAGCTTTTTTTTTTATTTAAAAAAATTGTTTTATTTCACGGTGTCTCAGCATATTTCTCCAACTAAGTGATTTAATGCAATCTCTCTCTCCTATCATATTAAATTCATTGTTTTCCTTTCTAATATTTCCTCTTAAGGATTTTTAGTAGAGTTTTACGATTCATCTTAAATTTAACCACCAATAGTTATTTACAATCCAACAAAAAAAAATGCTATCTCTAGTGCTCCTTTCGGAATTTCCAACATTATTATTTATTAACAATAATTAATTAATTACATCGCAATAATTACATTAATCACATCACGTCACAAATCTAAACATGATTTTCCTAGCCATCTAGTCTAAAAATAATCCATCTCTAAAGTTATTCAACCTTTTAACATTAGCCTAAAAAACTGAGAAGCCTTACACTTACAAATGAGTTCCATAAGATCTTTGACGGACTTAATTTGAATCTCCATCTTAATACCAAATAAATAACATTTTTTCACAGAATAAGGTCGCCCCTCTTTTTGTCATGTGAAATAACTCATACAAATTCAGTTTCCCGGAGTCTGAAGCTGGAAACCAGCAGGATTTTCATGGCTATGTGAATCCACAACGCAGACGGGCACACTGACAGCAGGCGAGCCAGCATTGACAACAGACTTCAAAAATATCCTACCTGGTTGATGGCGTTGGTCTTCATATCTATACGTTTGGCGGAGCCCCACGGGCGTAAAATAAAGTAATATAATTGCTTATCAAAATGAAAAGCGAAAGCCAGCGCCCTCTGCCCTCAGAGAAAATGACACTGCATAAAATAAAGCAAGTTTTTGCTTTTTATAGAAAGTGAGCGGCCAACATAGTTGAACGTGAAAAATTTGGATTGCTGGGATGAAAGCGATATAATTGAATATAAATTGATAAATTGTCGCCGACGTTATGAAAAGTGATTAAATGTAAATATTGAAAATGCAGGATGACTGTCTTGATTCTGTTAATTTTGCAAAAGGATAATCCTTTGTAACTTTAAACCTATGGCCGGTTCCATTATTTTAAGCGCAAAACTTTTAAAGTATCTTTCGGTTCTTAACATTTACACGTAATGTCTCCTCCTGTATCGCTGATTGATCCCCGATATGATTTTATTAAAGTATCCTTCGGTGTTTTCAAATTTACACGTATTGTTTGTGTCTGATTCGCTGCTCTGTCGGAGTTATGGCTATCGTTTCACAATAATATAATAAGTTAATCTATGGATGATATTTGGTTTGCATTACTAACGGATCAATGTTACGTTCCTATCTATTTGTCATCCATTGACGTGGAAAGCAATGAAGCCTAAACTTTCTTATACGATGTATGGATTATTATATATTTTCTCACTGTAGAGAAAATTTATCAAACCAATAATGTTTCGACGTGGAAAAGAATGAATGTAATGCTTTTCGTACATAATGTAAGCATTAATATTCTTTTACGAAAGGTGGGGGGAATTTATCAGTGGTCAAACTAATAGTGGGAAAGTTATCCTTGAGTACGATCTACAGACAGATCAATGCAGGTTAATTCATTATTTTTTCCAAGGAAATATAAATATAAAAATTAATTTAATTTAATTTAATAAATTTAAAATAATTAAATAAATTACTGAAATTCAAAAATATTACATAAAAGTATTTTTATAATTTTATTGTTTTCAGAGAAATAAAATATAAAGTTATAATATCTTTTAACTTAATAAATTTAAAAATTAATTAAATAAAAATTATTAAAATTTAAAAATATTACATAAGTATTTTAATTAAATTTTATTTTAAATGAAATTAATCTAATTTTATGTTAAGCCTGCCTGTTTGTAAGAGATGAAAATGTTTTGATCTGTACCAGATATATATTAAATTAAAACATCTTTGATATTTATTTTTAAATATTAAATTTTTTATTATATTTAAATAAGATGTATTTTATTTATAAATTAATATTTAATTTAAATTAAAAATCCTAAAGCCACATTGTTATATATATAATATATAATATATATATATATATATATATATATATATATAATATAATAATTGATATATTTTTTTTGGAAAAAGTATTAGATTTAGATTTTATTTTTTATTTTTTTCCAAATATAAATAAAAAATACTTTTGTTTAGTAAGATTAAATAATAAATTAAGTCACATATTATATAGGAGGAATATTGATAAACTTTCTCATCAGAGTAATATTATGAACTTTATAATAATTTTAAGGCAATCCTCTCTAATTTTATTAATAAATTTTTTTAAAGGTGTTAGGGAAAAAGAAGAGTTGGATAGTATATCCTTTGCATTATAATGAGTGTAAAATTAATGGAAAACATTTCTAGATACTTTTTGCTTTTGTTAATTTGGATAAGGTAAAATCATATGATGCCCTAAATAAAATGAGAAAATAACACTACACTAACAACGAGCAAACTAACAACGAGCAAGATAAACTTCTCCACCTGTATTAATACTCCTAGCCAAGCCATTCACAGTGGAAGTTTATTATACATTATGTAAAGCTTAATTAGATTTAAAATTGTATTGGAAATTTTGATGTAGATGAGGCTTCCCATAGCCCCCAACACTTTAAAGGTCATTTTCGATTGCCATTGACTCTTTTCCAATGTAGATCGATTTCTCTCAATCCTCTTTGGAAATTGTGGTTACATTATTAAAAAACGAATAAAATATTTGAGAGTAAATTAAAAAATAGGAACTAAAAATGTGGATTGATTAAATTGTATTGACTATGATAGGATTTATCACATAATAATTTCCATTATTATAATGATAAAGAAAATCCATTAAGAACATAATTTGTCCATTAGATTTTAAAAAAAGGCTAATATTATTTAGCTCTTTTACAATCTTATTTTTTTGTCAAAAAATATTAATAAAAGCCTCCCAAGTTTAAGGTATTTCTTAATGACATAGAAGGTTAGGAAGTTTAGTATTGTAAAAGATATTTTGAATGGAATTTTAATTTGGGTGTATATTGAGTAGGAAATTGTAGGAGAAAGCTCCTTTAGTCTCCAAACCTCATAATCTCCCAAAGATGATAGACTGTTACATCACACAATGCTTTGGGAATTGTCGAACAACTAATTTTTCTATGTAGCTTAAGGGAGTTCATTTGTATTTTTTCAGTGTTTATTTTCTTCTTCATGCTTGTTAAAACTAAAAAAAGAATTGATCTTTTAGATTAAGGTTGGCCATATCCTCGTAATATCTTAGATTTATTTTATTGTCCAACTCTTTATTGCATCACAAATTCTTTCTAAATTTAGATGTAACAATATTTTTAATAATTTTTATATCATGTGTCAAGTCTCACTAGCACAACCGGTTGAGGACGGGTCTCATTAGTGAGGAGACCTAAGATCAAACCTCACGGGGAGTGGTTGTTCCTTGTGCTAAGGAGAGGATACATGCTAAAAAGTCCAATCAACTTAAGGAAGGTGTGCCCCAAGCCGACTATGATCCTAGGGTGACTTTGATGGATTAGATGTCCTTGGGTCGTGACTCCTCAAGCCACAAGTCAATCCGAGAGAATCACAGACAACTTGACAAAAAAATAAAAAATGATATCATGCAAGATCATATCTTCCTATATTTCCCAATGATGTAACCATGACTTAGCATCTTGATGTCATCCTTAATTGAGTGAAAAGTAGTTATTGATACAAATGGAGGAACTTTTGGGCAGCCTCTAGTGATCTATGTTGTTTATTTTATTCTTCTACATGAACTACCTAATCATATACTTGAAATCAATGGGGTAGTGACTCACCTCTATGAGGAGTATAGGATATGGTGTATTGCTTTAATATTAACATTATCAGTTATAAAATCATTTTCAGTTATTCCTATTCTTCTCGAGGATTCTTAAGAGATGATACATCCCAAAACTTCACATCCATGTGAGATAACATGAGTGATGAATGTATCAAATGGGATTTTTCTCTTATCCCAAAGCGAAAATACATATTAATTTACACTTTCCACCCCCATAATAAGCTTTCCACCTTCCAATTATCCTTTTTTCAACACAATAGTTCTAATTAATCTGATGATAAATATCTATCCCAAGATATTTGGATGAAGGAACTTCTAGCAAATTATAATTGTGATATATGAAAGTGTCCATAGTGATACTATGGGATTTGATTAACATAACCTTTGTTTTCCTTATGCTCATAGGCATATTAGCAATAGAGCACTAAGATCTTGATGATTTTTAAATGATTATTAAGGTCATAGATATTTTTCTCCATAAGAAAAAATATCACCATCATAAAAAATAAGGATGATGCTATATATTGATGATAGCAGTACCATTAAAACAAACTTTATCGTGTCAACATTATAACTTTGCAATGCAAGTGCTAAAATGAGTAGGAGATAGTGAACAACCTTTCTTAACTCCTATATTACAATTAATTTCATTTAACCACCCCTAAGTACTCATAACCTTGGGAACTACATTTTCATATAGCCTTACAATAATAATTGTCAACAAATAAGGAATTTTTATCTCTTCCGACCTACTCCAAAGGATAACCCTAGGCATAACAACAAAATCTTTTCTGAAATCAATGAAACAACAAAGAGGAATGATTTTATTATTGCAATATTTCCATAATGATCCAAAGTGTAATAAGACGTTCCACATTGAATCGATATCGCCTTAATCAAACTTCTCCTTTAACACTTTCCCTATGGCTTTCAAGCCATATGCTTGTTTATTTTTCCAAAACATTTCGATAGATTGTGATTAACATGGTGCTAATCATGATGATCCTATACATAGATGGATTACTTATATTTGACTTTTAAAGATATGAATAATGGTGCCTTGAGTCTCGTGTTTAGGGAATCCTTTCCCAACTACAACATTACAAATGTTATACATAAGAGATATGATGATAAGTCCTATATTTTTCAATATTTTCAAGTTGGTAGCCTTCACTCCATAATTTTCCTTTTCATGAGTCACTTGACCCCAAATTTGATTTCTTATCTAGAAAATACTTCATAATCTATATGAAGATTTGGAATGTCGTCAATACCAATTGGGGATTCTTAAATATTCCTTAAGTAGGAGTTCCACTCCTGTATGGAAATCATTACCAAGGCATGGCAATTCTAATAGACCTAGGAGCTAGTTTAACTTATGTTATTCCATTGATAGTGGACAAACACAAGATGAATATGGAAAAATGTAAAAACTCTTGGTTGGTACAGCTAGTAATTGGTACTAAAAGGAAGAATATAGGTTTGGTTAAGGGATGTCTAATTGATTTAAATGGTTTGGAAATAGAAATGAATTTGAATATACTACCTCTTTAGTCATATGATGTGTTAGTGGGCATAAAATGGCTAGATATGCCTAGAGCATGTAGTAATTGCTTGGTAAAGACGATTACAAGTACCAATGATGAGCGAGTGGTACAGGAAATCATAGGTATACCTACACCAATATCAATAAGGAATATATCAACCCTATAATTAAAAATATGTGAAAGGAGGAAGTGTAAAATATTTGCAATAGAAATGGAAGATTTATCACATGAAAACAAACTAAATTCTTTTGATACCTTTTTAGTGGTGAGAAAATTCATGGGTTTCCACCAAAAAAAACATTTATTTTACCATTGAGTTGGTATCATGGGAAAAACTAGTGTCAAGGGAATTGTATATGATGACTATTATGAAGTTGCTTAGTTAAATATGAAACTTCAAGGATTGTTGGATAAAGTATATATCAGAACAAGTGTCGCACCTTGGGGACCACTAGTTATTTTTATGAAGAACAAATATGGCACCCTTTGGTTATGTATTGATTATAGAAGTTGACTAAGTTGGAAATCGAAAATAAATACACATTCCCTAGAAATTATGGATTCTTTGATTTGGTAATGAGTGGAACAATCCTCTTTAAGATAGGCTTGAGATTTAGTTACCACAAAATCATAATTAAAGATGGGGATATTAATAAGACTATTTTTAAAACCATATATTGCCATTATGATATCATTGTGCCCCTTTTGGACTCATAAATTCCCAAAACACATTTATGTGTCTAATGAACTTTTTCTTTAGCCAATTCTTAGATAGATTTGTATCTATCTTCATTAATGAAATTCTGATTTATTCTAAGACACCAAAACAACATGATCATAACTTAAGAATAATCCTTAAAACACTTAAACAAAATCAACTATATGCAAAATTTAGCAATATGTTTTACCAAGATTGGATTCCATATTTGAGGCATGTAATATCCAAATAAGGAATCACAATAGACATTGAAAAGGTCAAGGAAATTCTTAAATGGGTCGTGAATAAAGATGTAGCTAACATCAAAGTCTTTATGGAATGATAGATTATTACCTCAAGTTCATTGAAGGTTTCTCCAAGTTGGCCTACCTTATAAAAATCCTTATGGAAGAAAGGATTTAAATTTATCTTGACTCAAAAGTATCAAGAAAGTTTTCACCAGTTGAAATGTTTGCTAAACGTAGATCCCATAATTAAGATTGATGATCCCAATAAATATTATATATTGTGCACAAATGCTTGTTTGTGGGGATGGGTGGGGTTTTAATGCAAGATAATCATATTATAGATTACGAATACAGGATGTTAAAGGAGCACAAAAATAATTATGTTTTCTATGACCTAGAGTTAGTTGCAGTAATTCACACTTTAAAAATGTGACAACACTATATTTTGGGCAAGAAATACATGTTAAGAATTGATCATATTAGCATGAAATATTTCGTTAGCGAACCATATTTAAATGTGAGGCAAGCAATGTGGATGACTTTCCTTAGTGAATTTGATTTCGAAATTAAACATGTTAATAGAAAATAAATAAAGTTTTGGATGGATTCGGTAGAAGCTTATATCATATCTGTGAAATATCTGGTACCAGTGTTAAAACAAACTTTAATCAATAGATCAGTATTGCAGCCTTAGAATATCAATAATATAGATAAATAAAAGAAATTTTTCTATATGCAACTAGCTCAAGAGAAGGATAATAATATGTTCTGGATAGTGAAGGTTTATTGACTTTCAATAACATAATTTATTTTCTAAATGTGGATAGAATTAAACAACTAATCCTAGATGATCATCAGAAGGATCCATTTTCAATTCATCCAAGCTATCAAAAACTTATTAAAGCACAGCAAGTGTTTTATTGGCCAAGGATGAAAATAAAAGTGGTCGATTATTTATAAAAATTTCTAATGTGTCAAAAAGTTAAGGTGGAACACCAACAACCCATTGGGTTATTATATCCTTTATATATTCCTTAGTGGAAATGGAAAATTATTTGCGTATATTTTATTACATGGTTACCCAAGACTAGAAGATAACATTATTCTATCATGGATGTGGTTGATAAACTAAGTAAAACAACCCATTTTATACAAATGCGGTGAGAATTCAAAGTTGTTCAAATAGAAGAGATTTTTGTGAAAGAAATATTCATAACTCATGGGGTACCAAAAACAGTCATTTCTAACAGAGATGCAAAATTCACATCAAATTTTTGGAAGGAAATTTTCATGGCAATAGGTGTAAACTTGAATTTTAGAGCCACTTTCCATCCCCAAACTAATGGATAGACTGAAAGAACTAGCCATATCCTTGAATACATGTTATACATGTATGCAATGTATGCAATGTATCAACCCACTAAGTGGGAGGATTATTTACATCTGCTGGAATTTTCATATAATAATAGTTATGAGTAATTTCTTAAGATGAGTTCTTTTGAAGTCCTTCGCGAATTAAAATTTCATACTTCATTGAGTTGGAGTCAACTAGAGGATAGACTAGCTTTAGGACTTGATCTAAGAAGAGATATGGAGCAGGTGGTTAGAAAGGTAAGACATATTTTAAAAATAACTCAAGATAGGAAAAATGTCTGGAATATAATGTGGGGGATCATGTTTATATCAAAGTCAGATGAGAAAGGAGCACATTGAGGTTGGGGACTTGTTCTAAATTAGCACCGAGGTTCTATGGGTTATTTGAAATTATAGCTTGAGTAGTACTAGTGGGCCTACCAACAAGCACTATTAGCTCATGCAAAAGTACATAATGTAGCTCATGTCTCACTTTTTAAGGAAATATCTTCATTGTCCAATTCTTATCATTAATTGGAATGTGATATGGGTCAAACTCGAAGGTGAGTTTCAAGTCAACTCTCTGTGAATTTTGGACAAGAGGGAAACATTACTCTAGAATCAGGCCACCATCTAGGTTAAAGTAGAATGGAAGCACTTTGTCCCTGAGGAGTCCACTTGGTAGATGGAAAAGAAAATAAAATAGGCATTTCCTTTACTCTTCTAGAAGCGATGAGCACAAATGAAACACTAAGGACGATATTTAAATTAAGGGGAGTGGAAATCTAATAGACTTGTTACAATTATCTTTAGAAGGATTTCTAATTTATATTTACTTGTAATTATTAAATTCAGAAACACTATCCATATGGCCAAGGATGGAAACATTTTAATGACATGTATAGATATTTATATGTAATTATAATAAGACGTTGTTTTTATTTTGTTTATAAATACTATGGGAGCCAACATGTGAGTAGTCATGTTGCTTTGTTGTAAAAATATTGATTAAATAGTTGGAGTCCCGGGTAGTGGAAGACTAAATGTGGCATTTTTCATAATTATAACTTCTTATGATTCCCCATGATTAAAGGATGAATGATCACCACCAAGAGGCATCATAAATGGAGAGAGAGGTTATGTGGGGTGGGAGAAGGAAATGAATGTAGCATGTCTAGAGAGAAACGAAATGTTGAGTGAAAGGAAAGGAGTTTTATTTTTCTTTAAATATTGTAGGTACAAGAAAGGAAGAAGAATACATTCAAAGGTAAGACATTACTAGAGTTTGTGTGGGGAAGAAGGATTAAAACCATAATATAAAGATAAGTTGTTAGCAAAAAAAATTCATGAGGCTCAAGGGAAGTTGTTGTTTTTAAAGTTTGTTAATTGGGAGGAACATATTGGTTCCTACAATATTTCCAAGTATTCATTTTACCCAGATAAGTAAAATATTTACTGAAGTTGTATTGTTATTAGTGATGTCTAGTATGCGAGTGTTTGCATCTAGAATGAAAAATGAATACAATATATGTAGAACAGAGAAAGGAAATATATCATGCAGAAAGAAACACTTACTAATTCTAATGAATCATGAATATATGTATCTTTTGATCACAAACCAAACATGAACACATGTAAGTCTTCATAGGAAGCGTAGTATGAAATTAAGTATATCTTTTATGGTGAATAGAGCATAGTCAAGAAGATATATATATATATATATATATATTATATATATATATATGATATATAGATTGGAAATTTATGAATTCTTTATTAATAATATATGGAAATATAAGTATGGTCATTATAGGAACAATGAAAGGTAGAATCTCTATAAATGATTTATTTCTCTATGAACTATCATATATTCTTACTGGAAAATCAAGTAGGATTAACATTATTGAAATTTGGCATGGATGGATAACCTCCATATTGATTTTCAAGCACATTCAAAACACTTAATATGAAAACCACTCTTAGGAGGTAGTTACAATTGCTTTTACTTACATATTCTACAACTGTCCCCTCTATAAGTTGCAGAGAAATACTTTGAGTGTGGGCTTTGGCTGAAAGTTTTTAATAAATAATTATTAGTGGAAACAGAGACTTTATGGAATACAAGCAGTATCTATTATCAACATAAATGATCAAATCAATTAAAAGGAAAAAATTGTGCATACTCTAGTTCAAAATCATTTCAAAATAGCCATGCAATTGAAAAGATTTATAGAGGCCACATCCGTATGTATAGATGAAATGTGTTGAAAAATGTGCAACAAGAAATGTTAAATTTAGAATGTGCTAAAAACAACATGTCTAAAAATAGTAGTTTGGCCAGTGAAGTCATTAGCCACATCAGATGAGAGGTGAAACTGTTAAAAATAGAAAGTTATAAAAAGAGCATTTCTGGGTCCCTTCCTATTTATAGCAGTCCATAGTCTATCTATAGGAAGTAAAATTAATTTTTGTCATAACAGCAGTTGGAAATATTAATTAATTAATTCAGTTGAGTTAATTAGTTAAGGAAATTCCAATTTGAAGTCTTTGTGAGCATGCACATGAGTTGTCCCACTGATTGAGGAATTCATCCTTAATTTCCTCCACTGATTGAGGGAATAAGTATGAGTTCTATAATGAGAGAATCAATTGACTTAGTTCTAACTAGTCAAGTCCAATTAGATTATTTTAACAAGTTCTTAAAATAATAAAATATATTTTGTTAAGGCTTGCATGCATGTGACAACTATTATTTTAGATAACTGAGGATTCACTCATGGATAACTATTGCATGTCAGTTCTGTCAGAGACCCAGTTGAGATCAGAGAAGGGATAGTGTACTATTAGTTGGATGAATATTTTTCCTATAAAGGAAGCTCATCCATGATGAGGATTTATCTCCTTCAGGTTTGTGCAGTTATTTACACTTATTCCATGTCAGATATCGCATTTGCAATTCACCGTAAGATGTTATTTCCCCACAATGGATATATTGTCACCATCAGTCACTTGACGTATTATGATCGAAAAGCCCAGACTTCACCTCATACCAACATTTCTTTTGTAGCTAACAATAATATTGTCTCGTTTGTTTCTCCAGGAGTCTATAAATATTCCTCTTTACTTGGTGCTTACTATGCCCCCGCCTAATCCTTCTAAGCCTAGCTCATTTAGTGTTTGCATGCTCCAAGCATCGCAGACCACCCACAAATAGGCTTCTATGCCTTCCCAATAGTTTGTGCCTTCACAACCTGTTGTGCCTAACTTAACTTTGCCTACTCATACAAATCCTCAAGGATCAATTCCTTCTCCTAGTATCTCTCCTAATCCATTTCCGCCCAATACCATTCCCCCAGGCCTTAACCAATGTGGAGAAGTTCCTCTAGGCCATTATCCTTTTGGTTAGATACCCTTTTTATTCTCACCTCCCAGAGTCTATTCTACACCTCTCATAACTATGTCGATTCTACCCAATATTACCTTAGGGATCGCAGTCTAGTACGGCGATGCCCCCACCAACTCTCCACCTAATTAATTGAAACCTTACACCACTTTGACCCAAGTCCAACTAGTTTGCCTGCCTCTTCCTTTGCTTCAATTCCTTAGCAACCTCATAGGAGCCTACTCTCATTGTGAAAGCATCTGGCGAGGGGGGCAAAGCCTGAAAGAAGGGAACCTATGAAAAGGCACCCCTGCAACTCCGGCTCCTCCTAAGCCACCAAAGCCTCTTCCTCCTTGTGTTTTGTGTGATGTTTTCAGTCAAGCCACCAATAATTGTCTTGAACTCCCTCATGTTATGGATGTGGTCACTGATACCTTCCCTAATTCCAACCTTCCTGAGGTCCATGTCACCTTACCTGAGTCACCTAAGAAGATCTGATCGTTACACACAAACCACCCTTGCGCTTTGTGTGATAATTATGGCCACGATTCCCATCACTATCCCTATCTCGATGATTTTTGTGATAAACTTCAAGTGCTCCACGAATTGGAGGTCGCTCATGATGATTCCACTTCTCCTTTACCTGTGTATTCGGTCCCACTTCTACACCAGAACAGGAGGTCTCTACAACACCCATCATGATCCCTACTGCTAATGTCGAGATGACAGATAATTCTACTCCTATTCTCTACCTATCGTCATTCATGAAATCGTTACTCAAAAAATCCCCAAAAATTTCTTTTCATGCTTCTATTGAACCTCCCTCAACAAGATCATCAGTCTCAACATCGGTAGATATTCCATCTACTAGTCATATGTCTCACAATTTTTACAATGCATATGTGAACCTTGTCTCTCATGAAGAGGCTTCAAGTATCTCTTTGCCATCATGTGGTATTTCTTCCTCTAGTCTGCCCATCTTCCATTCTGATGAAGACATTATGGAAGCTATGACCATCCCTGATTATCCTTGGGATGATATGCACCGTCATGCGTACTTCCTTATGTAGCAGACCCATGACCAATATGCTTTGGAATCCAAAGACTTCATTCATGGTGAAGTCGATTGGTTTAAAAATCCTATCCCTCCACCAAATTCTTTCAAGGAAGGCAATATGACTAACATTTTCCCCACCATAAAAATCAACATTTCAAATAAACCATGGATTGAAGAAAATATTGTCTTGGGAGCACATTGTACCCTGGAAGAAATTGATGCTTACACCAAGTTGTTCAAAGATTTTTTTGATGTTTTCACTTGGTCCTATTCTAAAATGCCCAAGCTTAATCCAGCCATTGTCAAACATCATATCAACACTTGGCCTGATGCCATACCTTTCCATCAAAAACAACAACTTATTCATCCTTCCAAGTGTGATGCCATCAAATTCCAAATCGACAAGCTCAAGCAGGTTGGCTTTATCTATCCTATCAAATAAACCACATGGGTGTCTAATTTTGTTCCCATTCTTAAAAAATCAAGGCACCATCCCTTTCTACACTGAATTTTGTGATCTGAACAAATATTGTCCCAATTACAACTTTCCCACGCCACTCATTATCCAATTCATTGATGAGTGTGTGGGGCACGAGATTCTTTCCTTTATGGATGGCTTCTCCTAGTACAATCAGATTTGTATATGTGTTGTCAATCAGTTAAAAGTCGCCTTCACTAGTCCGTAGGGAACCTTTGCAAACAAGGTCATGCCATTTGGCTTAAAGAATTCTTGGGCCACTTTTCAATGTGCCATGTCCTATTTCTTTCACAATTTGGCTCACATTATCCTTTCCTACCTCGATGATCTCACTTCTCGTTTTAGACTCTGGTTGCAACACCTCCATGATTTGCAAATGGTATTCTTATGATGTGCAAGTATAAAATTCGCCTTAACCCACTAAAGTGTGTCTTTTGCATTCCTGTCATCTCCCTATTGGGCTTCATTATGTCCAAGGAGGGTATCACTCTTGACCCTTTAAAATTTCAAGCCATTATTGAATTCCCTCCCCCTTATACCCTCCGCTAGCTTCAAAGCCTCCAGGGCAAGGCTAACTTCCTTCATCGGTTTGTTGTTGATTACACCACAATGACTCATGGGTTCCTCAGGCTCCTTAGATATACCATTCCATTTGTTTGGGATGACCAAGCTGAACATTTTTTCGATGCCCTAAAACATGCTCTCACTTCTCCTCCTTTGATTAGTTCACCAAACTTTGAAATGGAACTCATCCTATACATATCTTCATCCACCTATTCAGTGGCTAGGGTCCTAATACAGGAAGATTTAGCTAGAATATGACATGTCATATATTATGTTAGGAAGAACCTCAAGGGTCCCCATGTGTACTATTCACATGAAGAAAAGCTAGCATTGGCTATCGTGTTCTCCATTCATAAAATTTGCCATTATATCTTCACATGTACCACTAAAGTGGTGACAAATTCCAACCCAATGGCTTCCTTATTGAGTCGATGGATCATCAGTGGGAGGCATTCCCGTTGGATTGTTATCTTCCAATAATACGATCTTGAGTTTGTCACCTCCAAAAGTAAGAAAGGTTTGGCCCTTGCCAAACTTATTTCCTAACTATCCACTGGTGAACATGATCTGCCAATTAATCACAATCTACTGGATGAAAACTTGTTCGCTACCACCTTTGATGATCCATGGTATGGTGATATCCTTACATATATGTGAACCCATAAATTCACCCCCCATCTCACTCGTGATGATCGATGAAGTATTCGACATCAAACCTCCCGCTACCTCCTCATAGGTGATGATCTCTATCGCCGCGGGGTCGATATTGTCCTTTTTCGTTGTCTTACCCATCCTGAAGTTGAGCAAATTCTCAATGCTTGCCATGGCGATGCTTGTGGTGGCCACCTCTTTGATATGGCCACTGCTCGAAAAATCATGTGTGTCAGGTACTTCTGGCCTTCTCTCTTCAATGATTGTATTATGACAGTCAAACACTATCCCAATTGCTAGTTATATGCCCCTAAGGAATGAGATCCACCTATTCCCCTCCATCTAGTTGTAGCAGTCGATTCCTTCTATAAATGGGCTATTAACCTTATGGAGTGTCGACCCCAATCTAATAATAACCAAAAGTATATTATTGTGGTTGTCAACTATTTTACAAAATGGGTTGAATCCATGCAAACTTTCACTAATACCACAGCTACTGCAACCCTCTTCTTTTCTAACCATGTTATCGCTCGATTTGGGGTTATGAAAAAATTGGTCTCAGACCATGGACGACACTTTCAAGATGAGATATGGCATGAGTTATCCTCTCTATTGGGATTTGAACATCAATATTCATCGTATTATTATCCACAAGGCAATAGCCAAGTTGAAGTTCTAAACAAGATATTAATACTATGCTTCAGGGGATGGTGAACAAACATAATACCAACTGGAATTTAATGTTCTTCCCTGCGTTATGGGCCTATATAACTTCTCTCAAGACCACCACCGAGTTCACCCCTTTCCACCTTGTTTTTGGAGAGGACGTATTTTTACCAATCGAGTGAAAAATCCCTTCCCTTCACCTGGTCGTCGAACTCCTCCCGGACACCCAACCCTTAGAAAAATGACTCATCATGCTTTAGCATGCTTCTAAATATCGTCTTGTTTCATTTAAAACCATTGAAGCAACTAAGAAACGCACTAAAGCTCAATATGAATGCAAATTCCATCCTCGTACCTTCCATGAAGGCGATATTGTTCTCGTGTATGACCAAGCTCATGATGTCCTGGGGCGTGGAAAGTTTCAACCATTATGGCTAGGTCCTTATATCATTCATAAGTGTTTGGGCAAGGGGGCATACCTATTAGGGGATATAGAAGGAGAAATCCTTCCTAATCCTCAAAATGCACTCTACCTCAAGAAATTTTACCCATAGCATTTCCCATCAAAATGCGTGTATATATTTATTTCTTCTTGCATTTAGGTAGCTTGCATCCCCCACATTCTTACACATTGTCCTCTTGTGTATTTCATATGGATCCATCATCCACACCTTATATCGGTTTTTTCGATGGTGCGAGTCACTTCACCAGGAATCTTGCCTTAACAACTTGGGCCATTTTCACCCCCTTGCACTCACTAGTCCACTCCAACAGTGTTTCAATTAGACCTACCACCAATAATCATGACGAATATGATGTTGTGATAGGTTTTTTATCCGATGCCCTTGATCGTCACATCCTTAACCTTCATTTTGTCTACATTCCCTGCTACTTGTCATGTAATTGAATCGCATTAATCGTGTGCATAATCATGTCCTATTTAGAAAACATCTAAGAGTGAAGCTTTTGATTCATGAATTTGAATCCATTTCATTCTATCATGTTCCTAGAGCCCATAATAACTATGTAGATACCATTTCTAATAACAGTTTAAATTGGAATTTATCACATGTAAGAAGACATCCATAAAACAAATGGTGAACCACAATCATTACAAACAAAAAGATGCATAATCATATATATGTATTTCCATATAGTGTTTTGAGTTCATTACTTTAAATACATCTGACATGCCCACTATCATGTTGTCATTAAAAAAAAATGGGGACCACATGTCTCTTTGCCTAATCACTATCATCTATAGATTCCCGAGCCAACGACTCCATTCCCCCAGCTCATAGATCTTGTATGCCCTGAGCCACCATCGCCATGCACCGCGTGATTCCTCCCCACCCCGGGGGAAGAGCCATACACTCATCAGTAGTATACCGATCATCTATCTAATGCCATCCATGCTCTGTAACCCCAGTTAGTAATATGTCGCATCTATGTCGAAGATCCTCTAGTAGAGCACCATCATCTAGTCTCTATTGTGATGAGGTGCCCCTTGCTCTGCAACCCCAAGCACTGCGACTCGCCCTACATATCTACTGGCCTCACTTTTGCTATATCTACATACCAAAAACTTTAGAAATGAGTACCATATACACATATTTATTAAACTATAAATGCACCAAATATATAGCAACTTTCACTTACCATCTGGGCCCAATGCTCATCCTGGTGGAAGTGGTAAGTTAGGATCCCCCTAATAGTTCATGTCGCTATATGCATATTCATCTATGTATAGTGGCATCTAGTCCTAATGATAAAACACTCAAGTCGTAACACTTGTCTGACTCCTACCTCCAGTGACGCATCATGGGCTCCTGTGGGCCCCCATCACAGATTTGAACATGAGGTCATATAGTGGGGATGTTCTGAAAGAAAAGTGAGCATAAGACTATCCCAAAATAACATCTATCATTGGTCCCCCATTTGCATAATGTCAACTATCATTTCAACAATGATAGCAACATCTAGGCCCACCCATAGTAGGTCCCTCCAAAAACACTCTCCACCAGCATCATCTACCCTCCAGTGATATGGTGGAAGGCTTGGCTAGCACATATTCGTAGCACCACTGCTATAGATTGTGTCTCAAGCCTCTCCATGTCATCAGCCTAGATAGTCATGCCCTTTTCACGGCTACCTAATACACAATGACACTCATCAAACTCATTGATATGCCTCCCAGGAGGCAATACTAGATGTATCTCCCCTACCACCCCCAAGGGGGTTAATCTTGTCAGAAAATATATGCCTTAGATAATGAGCTCAATCTTGTGCCCTTGTACTACAAAGGCCTGTATCCCAGTAACTCACTGTCCTTGATAGCGAGGGCTCACCAGCCCTCGTCAAAGGGTTCTCTAAGAGCTTCAGCACACCACATCGTGTCAGTATCCCTCTCACTACCTGATCCCCCTGAATCTTAGCATGGATGACCTCAAACTCTCATTCTCGCCATATTATCTTTAACTTTTCCATACCTGCAAGACATCATTATGTTTTATCAGTCAAGAGTATAAAAAAAAAGTTCAGCTTCTAGCACACCACCTATCCTACTCATCTTCTCAGCCTAGAGCATGGTTTTTTCCTTCAAAACTGCACTGAACACACTTATGGGCCCCATTTTTGCACTCTAGAGCACAAATCAAGCCCCAAAAAGTGCACTGCAACCATGAGATGATAAGGGGACACCAACAGGAAACTGATGCCTGAATATGAAAATCTAAACCATTGAAATTGATGATTATGGTTAGGCCATCTACCTCCAACTTGCAAATATTGATTCCAATAATCGGTTTGTCCTCTACGATCTACAGAATATTTAGCACCTTCTCCTCCTCTTTAAATTCTTCACTTCTCACTATGTAAATGAATTGGATTTGGAGGCAAAAAGCCTTTTTATAAGAAAACCCCTATGTTTTTTCTATCACCCATTGTGACCAACCCATAGCTTCATTTGACAAACCATCAACACCATTGGAAAGATATCACCAAGCTCTATAATGGGTCTCACTTTGTTTTTGGTAATTTAAAACTTCATCCGAAAGCCATTTTTTCCATGAGGTCTCACTTTCCCACCTCTTAAACCCAAATCTCTTCATCTAAGCCATCCATACTTTGGTACCACTTTATCTTTTTTGTTTGACTCACGTGTCAATTTTCGTCATGAGTAACCATTAGTTACTCATGTTTTCATGGTCCCCACCAAGCCTACCCCATGTGGCAACATCATCTAGTCACCCTTGTTCAGATCATCTAAGATGTGTCACCCTTATACTTATGGAATATGTTTCGAGTCCCAATTGCATCTCGTTATAGTGTTTCATTTATCATCATGCCACATTTATTCCATTTTTGGCCTCCAGTCCTTATTATCCATTTGAATCATTGACCAACCCCGCTAGAATCGAGTCAATTGCTGCTAGGTCAGCCGCTTTTTATTATTATCTAACAAGGGAAGTCATCAGCCCGCCATCCATCTTGTTTCCTTTCATCGTTATCCCTGGTGTCAGCCCATCAGTCACTCTACTATGTTCCCTCGTGCCTTTGTTGAGGAATACTCATTGCCTTAACTCTAGTAGGCTCTCTTTTCTCGACCTCAGCACATTTATTCCAGAAGAGTAGTCTAGAGGGTAGTGCACCTTGCTTCCATCTTCCATCATTGTTTAGTACCTCAGATCAAGAAAAGGGACTCATTATTTCCCTTTGACTTGGTTGTTTCTCACATGCTCGACATGAGCTCTTTATCACACAATTGAGATTCGTACACTTGACAGTTCGGTGATCTAGACGATTGTCCCAGTTATTCGCAGGTGTGTGTGAGATGTTTTCAGACCTCATGAGAGGGTGGCCCTTCAGGTATCCCCCCACATTCCTATTAGAAATAATACTAAGAGGGGGAGTTAATCAATATTAGCAAGTCAATTATTTTTCATTTCCAAAATTAGATTTATATACGCTACTTCAGTTAATGGAACTCACATGTATATGCAACTATGTTTAAGGAAACTAGCACATGTCCTACAAACTTATGATTCAGCTAATTCATCAAATGTTTATCTTTAATCAGTGCATCATAGCCATATAAACAGTAACCAGGTGCAGTAAAAATAGAACAAACAATCACACATATGAACACAAGATATAAGGTGGAAATCCAATGTGGGTGAAAACCACCTGCTGCAATCGTCTCTATCTTTTTAATAATAAGAAAATTATTTTTACAATTTTTGTACTGGTGCAAACTTATACCAGTACACAGGCTTCTACCTGCAGAAGGCTACAACCTTCTCTCGTTCTCCAGCTTCTCCTGGAAGGGAGCTATAACCCCCTAGCTCTTGTACTAGCTAATATGATTACTAGTACATAGGTGCCGGCCTACAGAAGGCTACAACCTTCTCTTTTCTTCCAGGGACCACATTCATAAATTTTCAAACTAGATCCATCAATAACATCATTCAATCAAAATATATCTGCATCAACCAATCTCCTTTTCACAACTGAACCAATCAACCACTTTGACAACCCTTCAATTAGATCTTTTAGAATACTGTAACGAAAACATAGTAACCAGAACCCAAGCCAGAACCCAAAACACTGCAACAGTAAACAGAAGCAGCTAAAACATATTTTACAAGTTATATGCTACTTCCCTGTGTCGAATGTGCGTGCATACGCACCTTTCTCAAGACGAACCTGCATACAGATCTACAAATCAACTTAAGATGTATACGCCATTTTGATATGTAGAACCAGCATGTATACACGCCTTTTCTAAAGTGAACTTGTGTACGGATCCGTAAATGATGATTTATACATTACAACAATTCCAGACTTCAGTTATACCTAGATCATCATATTTACAGACTACAACATGCGCCAATTATTAGATAAATGATCAAACCACATAGATATACTTCACTTCAGGCCTTAAGTTCTTGACCCCTCATTAGATCTTATCCTTCATCAAGTGTTAAGGTTCATCCTTGGTTCATATGCACCATAACCCAATAACTCGTGCACTAGATCTTTCTCATCATCAGATATTTAATACTTGAGTGCCTTGGCCTAATGATCTTCTTCTCGTTATATAGTGTTAGGCCTTTCGCAATACCATGGTCCAAAACCACTTAGGACCAACACCTTGGACCAAATACCTAGGATCAGTACTTTGGACCAGATACTTTGGACCAATACCATGGGCCATATACCACAGACCAAAACTTGGATTTCCAACATGTACACGCCTTTCTTTCTGTGAAACTGTGTGTGTACGTTATACGTACTTTTTGATTTGTTAACCCACGTGTATACGCTACTTTGTCAAGGTGAACCTGCGTATACTTCTCTTTCCTCATTCTGTGAAGTCTGATCTATAACTCTGAGCTGTTGACCTACTGAACTGCACTCTGACATCTGAGTGAGTTGTCATCAAGGACAACACCTATGTCAAATCTGAGTCATAATGCCAACAATCTCCCCCTTTGGACTTGATGGCAACCCCAAGTCACTCTCCCCCTTTGTCATCAAGGACAAAGGGTCATGCTCCCCCTGAGTATATGCTGAATTCTTTGATATGATGGAGTGTGTTGAATGAGCTCCATGTTCCCCCTGAATATAAGCAAGGTCTCCAGAAAGATGTTCTAAAAGAAGAACATGACTCTATACGTACATCATAAATGACCTTCCTATCACGAATGACTCATACATACACCCATCTCCCAACCAAGTGGGGATATACCAGGTTTGACTCATCCACCGAATCAAGTGGGAATATACCAATTGTTTATACATGTCAAAACAAAAACATTACATCATCCATCCCATGCATAGTGGGCTAACAAAATAGGTTGTTTCATGACCTTTACATTAAAAGATATACATGACATATATAATAGAGACCAAAACTCTGAAACAAGGCCATGATAGTCATCAGCAACTATCAGTAGCATTTGTCAATCAACATCGAGACTAGCAACCATGTTCTCCCCTTGAACCTGTTCCACATGAAAAAACAACTATGAATTTGTACCAAGATCTTCTAAGATAATGCCAACAATGCATTATTAGGAGTACATGCTCCCCATGAACCTGTGCCATATGATGACTGTCAGACCCATATCAGACTCTTTCAACCTGAGTCTAGCCCATTTCTTCAAACCAACAAATACATGGTTATCTCTATAGAAACCCACATATGTACGTGACTACGCTTCATGAAACTCGCGTATAAGCAATTTTCTCTAAAACAGATAATTTTTAACAGTAGGATGATGCATCAACTACTCCTAGCTTTTGTTTGATATATTCAAATGTCTCTCTGGGAAGTGGTTTAGTGAATATATCAGCAACCTATTCTTTGGAGGGAACATACTCCAATTTGACCTTTTGTTCAAGCACTTGTTCACGTAGAAAATGATATTTGATGGGTATGTGCTTGGTCTTGGAATGCATGACTATATTCTTTGAAATACTGATGGCACTTGTATTATCACATAGAATGGGAATGGGTGGAGCGCATGTGATTTGTATGTCTTGCAATGTTTGCATCATCCAAAGGAATTGTGTGCAACAAGATGTAGCAGCCACATATTCTGCTTCGGCTGTAGATAATGCAATTGAGCTTTGTTTATTGTTGAACCAAGACACTAATTTGGAACCCATATAGAATGCACCACCACTAGTGTTTTTTCTATCATCAACACTTCCTGCCCAATTTGCATCTGTATATGCATGAAGTGTAAGATCTGTATGTCTAAGATACCATAAACCAACATTCTATGTTCCTTGAAGATATTTGAATATCATTTTGACTGCCTGAAGATGTAATTCCTTTGGATTCGCTTGGAATCTTCCAACTATTCCCACTACATGCATGATTTCTAGTTGGGTACCTGTTATATAAAGCAAGCTACTAATCATGGATCTGTAAGTTGGTTGATGCACTACTGTTGATTCATCATTTGAGCTGAGACTGCATCCTGTTACCATTGGAGTACATACTGGTTTAGAATCTTCCATGCCGTACTTTTTCAGGATCTGTTTGAGATATTTGGTTTGAGACAGAAAAATACCATCTTTGTTTTGTTGAACTTGTAGACCAAGAAAATATGTAAGCTCACCAAGTAGGGACATTTCAAATTCTTGCTGCATTATTGAAGAAAAATTTTGACTCATGGCTTCTTCATTTCTACCAAAAATGATATCATCAACATACACAACAAGTATTAGCAATTTATTATTGTCAATCTTTGTGTATAAATTGCTATTAGCTTATCCCTTTGAAAAACCTTGTTGATGGAGATATTTGTCAAGACAGTAATACTAGGCCCTTGGAGCTTGTTTTAGACCATAGAGAGCCTTTCTGAGTCTACATACAAGTTTTTCATCATTTCCAAGAATGAATCCGTCTGGTTGCTCAATATAGACTTCTTCTTCTAAATCTCCATTAAGAAAGGCAGATTTTACATCCATTTGGTATACTTTGAATTTCTGAAAACTAGAAAGAGCAAGGAACATTCTGATAGCTTCAATTCTAGCAACAGGTGCAAAAGTTTCTTCAAAATCTATACCTTCTTGTTGAGCATATCCTTTACAAAAAAGTATGGCCTTATTTCTAATAACCTCTCCATTTTCGTTCAGCTTGTTTTTGAATATCCATTTAGTTCCTATGATATTCTTATCATGAGGTCTAGGAACTAATTCCCAAGGATTATTCTTTTCAATTTGCTCAAGTTCTTCATTCATCACCTTGACCCAAAATTCATCTCTACATGATTCATTTACATTTTGAGGTTCAGTGGAAGATAGTAGTGCTAGGTAGCTTGAAGCTTTGGCAATGGTTCTTCTAGTCTACACACCTGCCCCTTTTTCTCCTAATATTTGAGCTTCTGGATGATTTTTCTGAACATACCTGGATGAAGTCTTTTCTTCTACCATTATCTCTTATTCTGGTGCTTCATTGGTTTCTTCTTCAGAATTAGTCTGATTTGATGTGGGAGGATAATCCTCATCTTATTCATAATCTTTGGTTTTTATTTGATTTGGATTTTTGCATGCTTCATTAACCACAACATCAATACTTTCAATGATTTTCCCAAGTCTTTTATTATAACATTTATATCCTTTACTTCAGGAAGAGTAACCAAGGAGAATACCTTCATCTGCTCTAGGCTCAAACATACCAATTTTTTCATCAGTCCTTTTAATGTAACATTTGCTTCTAAAAACTTTGAAGTATTTTACAATAGGAGTCTTACCATACCAAAGTTCATGTGGAGTTTGAGTATTGTTTACCCGAACATTTTCTTTGTGGAGAATAGTGATGGTAGCGAATGCAGCTTCACCCCAGAAGGCTGCAGGAGTTCCAGACTCATCTAGCATAGCATGAGCCATTTGTTGAATAGTTTTGTTCATCCTTTCTACCACTCCATTTTGCCGAGGAGTCCTTGCAGTGGAGAATTCCCTTTTTATTCCACGTTCTTCACAAAAGTTGAAGAATTCATCCGAGGTAAATTCCTCTCCTTAATCAGATCTGAGACATTTGATCTTGTGATATAATTAATTTTCAACCAAAGCTTTGAAGGCTTTGAACTTTTCAAATGATTCATCTTTATGCTTTAGAAGTCCTATCCAACACATTCTGGAAAAATCGTCAATGAACAATATAAAGTATTCTTCTCCACGAGGTGACTTTTTCCTTGATGGTCCACATAAATCAGTATGAACAAGTTCAAGAGGCTTACTAGCTGATCCTTCCTTTTCAGGGAAATGTGCTTTGGTTTGCTTACCAAATTGACATGATTTGCATATTATATTTTATGTAATCCTGATATCAGGAAGATCACGAATAGCCTGGAATCTGCAAGCTTTTCTTATTTGAGGGAAGCTTAGATGCCCCAATCTTCTGTGCCATAGCCAGTGTTCATCATTTTTGGTTAGATAGCATTGTTGTTGTACTCCCTTGAGTATGTATAAGTTGTTTGGAGTTCTTATACCTTTGATCACTCTTTCTCATGTATCAAGCTAATGAGCAACACATCCATTTGATCAAAATACTACTTCACTTCCTTGATCACACATTTGACTGACACTCAACAGGTTATGCTTTAGACCATCAACATACATAACATTCCTAACTTTAACTTTTTCTTTTAAGAGAACAGAACCTTTACCTTTTATGACAGCAGGAGTGTCATTTCCAAATGAGACCTTTTTCCTTTTCTAAGGCATTATATGAATGAAGTTTTTCTTTGTCACCTGTCATGTGTTTTGAACATCCACTGTCGATGTACCATTGATTTTCTTATCCTTCTGCATATAATTCTATACCACATCTTTTTGTTTGTGGTTCTTTCTTTCTCCATATTTTGGGACTTAATGAATTTTTCTCCTTCTAAGATGTTTACCAAAATTTACTGTTGCATTTAGATTCTTCATGACCGAAGTTGTTACAGATAGAGAATTATTTTTCATTTTCAAGAAGAGAAAAGTTATTGTATGTCCTTTTCATGGTCCCTGTCACATTCCTTTGTTTTCGTGCTTCTTTAGTCATGATCGTTTTGTAAGCAACACATTGAGCGACTTTGTGTCAAAGTTATGACATGAAAAACATTGGCCATTAAACAAGTTCCTGCGATTATCGAATCTACTGACCTGGTGATTGTAGTTTCTATTGATATTCATTCTTGAAGCAGATTGAGTATGATTTACCTGAGGTTGGTTTTAGCTTTTTTTCATCCTTGAAGTAGATTGAACCTAATTTACCAGGTGATTTGCTTTATGCCTCTGCTTGTCAAACTGTTCACTGCTCTTTGTTGCATCAAGATAGCTTTTAGTGGAGGTTGATAGCTTCTGTGCTTGATATGCTTCTTCAATATATTCAAGACCTGTCTTTATCAAAGGAGAACACTGCACTTTGACGATTCCATTTAAGGTTTCTAAACCTTTAGTAAATCTAAGATTGAGAGATTTTTTTTTCTCAATATCCTTTCTTAGACCCATAATTTCACATTCTAGTTTTTCTCTTTCAGCAAGTTGGACTGTCAATGTATCTATAATCATATTATTTTCTTCTAAATAGATTTTGAGTTTAGAGATTTCTTCATAAAGGTCATCTTCATCTAAAGCATCCAAGAAATCATCATCTTCAAAAGCCATTAGAAGTCTATAGTCATTACTATTTTCGTCTTCATCACTATTTGATAAACCATTGGTATCTTCATGCATATATTAGCCCTTATTACTTACACTTTGTTTTCTATTCCATTTTTCAGATTCCTTACATTTATCAACATTATCTTTATGAGGACATTTGGCATCATAATGACCGACTCTTCCACAAGAAAAACATTTGAAAGGTAGTTTACCTCTGAATCTTACGGAACCCTGTTGAAGGTTCTTGACAAAGTTTGCTTCTTCTTCTCCTTCTAATTCATTTAGTTCTTCTTTTCTTGAAGCTTTGAACGTGGCTTCTCTCATATCTGATGGACCTCCTTTTCTCATCTCGAAAGTAGTTAAGATTATGTGTAGTTGTGTCATAGTAATAGTCTGAAGATCTTGCTGCAAATACTTTTAATTCAAACTTAGCAGACAAAGATCTTAAAACTTTTTCAACTAAAGTAACTTCTTTTATCTCTTCACCCAAATTCTTCATGCAATTAACAATATCATCTATATGTAAGAAGTAACTAGCTATACTTTCATCATTGTGCATTTTGAGAGTTTCATATTGAATTCTGAGAGTTTGTAGTTTTGCACATTTTACTTGAGAGTCAACTTCATAACTTAGAACAATTTTGTCCCATATTTCTTTGGCGGATTTGAGCTGCATAACTTTGAAAAATTCTGATTGTGACAAGCTTCCCAATAATGTAGTAACAACTTTGGCATTGGTTTCATATTTCTTTTTACCTATCACATCTGTAGGAATTGCTGATGGAAATGTATATCCTCCTTCCACGATTTCCCAGACATCTGTTCCAAGAGACTAAATATAGGTTGTGGTTCTTACCTTCCAATAAATGAAGTTGCTTCCTTCAAAGATTGGTGGTCTAATGGATCCCTCTCTTTCTTGATTACTCATGATGATGGATCTTCCTTCAAGCAATCAAGCTTCTTCTGAAGGACCTGCTCTGATACCAATTGTTGGAAATAAAGCTAAGAGGGGGGTGAATCAGTATTAGCAAGTCAATTATTTTTCATTTCCAAAATTAGATTTATATACACTACTTCTGTTAATGGAACTCGTGTGTACACGCAACTGTGTTTAAGGCAACCAGCATATATCCTGCAAACTTATGATTCAATTAATTCATCAAATGTTGATCTTTAATCAGTGCATCAAAGCCATATAAACAGTAACCAGGTGCAGTAAAAATAGAACAGACAATCACACATATGAACACAAGATATAAGTTGGAAACCCAATGTGGGTGAAAACCACCTGCTACAATCGTCTCTATCTTTTTAATAATAAGAAACTTCTTTTTTACAATTTTTTTACTGGTGCAGACATATACTAGTATGCAAGCTTCTACCTGCAGAAGGCTACAACCTTCTCTCATTCTCTAGCTTCTCCTAGAAGGGAGCTACAACCTCTAGCTCTTGTACTAGCTGATATGTTTACTAGTACATAGGTGTCGACCTACAGAAGGCTACAACCTTCTCTTTTCTTCCAAGGACCACATTTCATAAATTTTCAGACTGGATACATAAATAACATCATTCAATCAAAATATATCTACATCAACCAATCTCCTTTTCATTAGAATACTGTAACCAGAACACAGTAACCAAAACCTAAGTCGAAACCCAGAACACTGCAACAGCAAAGAGAAGCAGCTAAAACATATTTTACAAGTTATACGCTACTTCCCTGTGTCGAACCTGCATGCATATGCACCTTTCTCAAGACGAACCTGTGTACAGATCTGCAAATCAACTTAAGATGTATACACTATTTTGATATGAAAAACCAGCGTGTATACGCGCCTTTTCTAAAGTGAACCTACGTATAGATCTATAAATGATGATTTATACACTACTTCACTTCAGACCTTAAGGTCTTGACCCCTCATTAGATCTTATCCTTCATCAAGTGCTAAGGTTCATCCTTGGTTCATATGCACCATAACCCAATAACCCATGCACTAGATCTTTCTCATCATCAGGTATTCAATACTTGAGTGCCTTTGCCTAATGATCTTCTTCTCCTTATATAGTGTTAGGCCTTTCTCAATACCATGGTCCAAAACCACTTAGGACCAATACCTTGGACCAAATACCTGGGATCAATACTTCGGACCAGATACTTTGGACCAATACCATGGGCCAAATACCATTGACCAAAACTTGGATTTCCAACATGTATGCGCCTTTCCTTCTGTGAAACTGCGTGTGTACGTTATACACACTTTTTGATCTGTTACCTGTGTGTATACGCTACTTTGTCAAGGTGAACCTATGTATATTTCTCTTTCCTCATTCTGTGAAGTCTGATCTGTAACTCTGAGTTGTTAACCTGCTGAACTGTACTCTAACATCTGAGTGAGTTTCCATCAAGGACAACACCTGTGTCAAATCTGAGTTATAATGCCAATAATGCCTGGATGACCACAGATGTTAGTCCAGCCTCCGATGCAGTTCTGCCAATTTGATGGGTTCGATTTCCACTGCTTACAGCACCCACAGCATGTATGTCTCCTCGAGATGATCCATTCAGATCTTCATAGCCCTTTCCTATTCAACGAGGATTCCTTGGCTGTGGTCCCCCCTCCCCATGTCAGTTTGAGGGGCATTATATCTCATGTACTCTGATATTATTGTATTTAGTCCTGGCCTATGTTTTTTCCAAGCGCATTATGTATATGGGATCCGTTGTATTATGTTTTGGCCCATTGATGCTAGTCTATCATGTATCTTGTATCATGTACTTATAGCTCGGTCCCACATTGTTGGGCTCAACATTATGTAGGAATTTACAAGGTAAGTTCCTCAGACAGAACACCAAAAGGACACCACTCACAAACAGATCACATATCAATACACCAGTATTTTGACGCGGTTAAAACCCTCAGAGAGGGAAATAGTCCACGGCCTGCGCCAACGTGGCTACTACAGGCAATTTATTAATAAAAGAATGAAAATTTACATAAGCTTCTCTCATGCACGGTGAACCTACAAATGACCCTCCATGCGCTTTAAATAGAATTCATGGACCAATCAAGTGTCAAGCCACGGATCAAGTGTCGGTAATACCGAGGAGAGAATGAACCGTCGGATCACTACATATCGTGACCGTCGGATTGTAAGTTACAAAATGTACAACGGTAAAGAAACACACTTTACCTAACTCTATACCTAACTCTATACTAGACCAAGTTGAACTTAACTATTTCCTATGTGTCGGAATATCCTAACATCCCCCCTTAAGAACAACTTGGGATAGGATTGAAGGATTTACAAATATGACACAATAGGAGAAGGAAGGAGGCACTAGAGCCTATCCCCCCTTAGTGACAACTTCCTGAACTCCAAGCATATATCGAAGTTTAGTGAACTTCGCCTCTGTGAAGAGCCTTTGTGAAGATGTCTGCAACCTGATCATCTGTTGAACAATATTCCACTTCAAGAACATGGTCATGAATGAGCTTTCTGATGAAGTGCATGTGTAGTTCAATGTGTTTGCTGCGCTGATGCTGAACTGGATCTTTGCAAAGCTGAATGGCACTTTGATTATCACACCAAAGTGTAGTCGGATGCTGCTGCTGAAAACCAAACTCTGATAGGATCTGACGAAGCCACAAGGCTTCCTTACTAGCTTCTACGGCACCACGATACTCTGCTTCTGCTGAAGAAAGAGAAATGGCAGCCTGTTGTTTCTTGCAAGCCCATGTAATAGGTCCTGAACCAAGAGTGAACACATAACCAACAGTAGACTTCTGATCATCAGGGTCACTAGCTCAATCGAAATCAGTGAAACCAACCAATAGAGGAGATGCTTCAGAACTGTAATGAATGCCAAACTGAACTGTACCGCAAACATAACAAAGTATTCGTTTAGCTGCTTTCCAATGACTTTCACGTGGGGTTTGCATAAACCGAGCAACAAGGCCAATAGCAAAGGAAAGATCAGGACGAGTATGGGTTAAATACAAACTTTTTCCTACAAGTTGACGGTATAAGGTAGCATAAACTTCAAGGGAAGTACAAGTGACTGAAAGTTTGATTCCAGACTGAAAGGGAGAAGGAGCTGGCTTACAATCTTCCATGTGAAAAAAGCGTAGAAGATCACAGGCATACTTGGATTGGGAGAGGAAAATACCCTCCTTGGACTGCAAGACTTGAAGACCGAGAAAATAATGTAAATGTCCTAAGTCTGTCATTTCAAACTTCTTTTTAAGGCTGGACTTCACATGGTTAATAAGGTTGGGATCACTACCAGTGAGGATAAGATCATCAACATAAAGAACAAGAATGATAAGAGACTTGCCCTCTTTCTTGGTGTAGACAGTATTATCAGAATGACACCTAGAAAAGCCAGATTCTAAAAGAAAACTATCCATTTTGGCATACCAAGCCCGAGGAGCTTGCTTGAGACCATAAAGGGATTTCTTAAGACGACATACAAGGCTGGAGTCTGTTTGTATAAACCCAATAGGTTGTTCCATGTAGATTTCTTCATGCAAGTCCCCATGCAAGAAGGAGGATTTAACATCCATCTGATGGACTTCCCATTTGAAAGAGGCAGCAAGGGAAAGAACAAGGCGGACAGAGTTCATTTTGGCAACGGGGGAAAAGGTTTCAGTATAATCAATGCCTTCAACTTGTGAAAAGCCCTTAGCAACAAGTCGAGCTTTATGTTTATCAACTTTCCCATTTGGCCCATACTTGGTTCTGTAAACCCATTTGCATCTAACAAGTTTGCGCCCCTTTGGTAGAGGAACAAGATCCCATGTATCGTTTGCCAATAATGAACGATATTCTTCATTCATAGCTGCGTCCCAATCTGGATGGCCTGAAGCTTCTTCAAAGGTGTCAGGATCATAATTTGCTGACACTTGAGCCAGTAAAGAAGAGGCTCTTTCAAACTGAGAACGGGTACGACGCTGATCTGTAGGATCACCGGCAAGATCACCTGCTGCATCTCGAGTAGCTTGGACCCATTTTGGAAGTGAAGGAGCTGAAGGAGCTGAAGGAATGATCCTGAGAAGGTGGGGGAGGATTGTCATCCTCACTTTCATCATCTGAAGAAGAAATATGTTCAAAGGTAGAAGAGATAGAGAGAGATGGCACATGCGCCGAACTAGGCTCGTAGGCCGATTTATTTTCATCAAACTTTACATCTCTTCTAATGATAACATTTTTGGACTTAAATGGAATAAGTCTATATCCTTTGACATCTTCAGAATAAAAATACTTTTTCACTCTTTGGTTCTAAAGCTTTACGTTTTTCATCTGGAATATGGGCCCATGCTTCACTTCCAAAAACACGAAAGTGACTCACATCTGGTTTAATAGAGCTCCATGCTTCTTCTGGAGTGATATTCTTTAAAGCTTTAGTAGGAGTGCGATTTAGTATGTAATTTGCACAGTTAATTGCTTCTGCCCAATAGTTAAGACTAAGTTCTTTAGATTGAAGCATACAATTAGCCATTTCCTTTAAGGTGCGATTCTTCCTTTCAGCTACACCATTTTTTGTGGAGTATATGGAACAGTATGTTGCATTTGGATTCCATGCTCAGTGCAAAAGTTGATGAAGTCGTTTTTAACATATTCTCCGCCATTATCTGTTCTTAGCTTAAGAATTTGATGTCCAGATTGTTTTTCAACAAAGGCCTTAAAGGCCAAGAATTTGTTAAATACTTCACTCTTGAGTTTTAAGAAATATACCCAAGTGCGTCTGGAGAAATCATCAATGAAAGTTAAGAAATATTTGTAGCCAGAGAAGGGAACAACTGGAAGTGGACCACATAAATCATTATGCACAAGCTGTAGAGGGGCCGAGGCGTGCCAAGAGGCACGTTTTTCAAAATTGTCCCGATGATGTTTTCCGAGTACACATCCGGAACAAACA
>APFE031151089.1:34981-79630 GCA_000404065.3 Pinus taeda
GTTGTGTAGGAATTTACAGGGTAAGTTCCTCAGACAGAACACCAAAAGGACACCGCTCACAAACAGATCACAGATCAATACACCAGTATTTTGACATGGTTAAAACCCTTAGAGAGGGAAACAGTCCACAGCCTGCGCCAGCGTCGCTACTACAGGCAATTTATTAATAAAAGAATGAAAATTTACATAAGCTTCTCTCATGCACGGTGAAACTACAAATGACCCTCCATGTGCTTTAAATAGAATTCATGGACCAATCGGGTGTCAAGGCATGGATCAAGTGTCGGTAATACCGAGGAGAGAATGAACCGTCAGATCACTACATATCGTGACCGTCGGATTGTAAGTTACAAATGTACATAGTAAAGAAACACACTACCTAACTCTATACTAGACCAAGTTATACTTAACTATTCCTATGTGTCGGAATATCCTAACACATTATTCTTTTTACTCAGTTACCTTGGTGGGTATGGGTATGCCTCCCCCGCCTCATTTGAGATAGTGTACTACCACATAAAAGAAGACTTCTCTCAGTATTGTAGTCTCTCCCCCTCCATTATTTTTCCATCCCTGAGTTGCTTCAGATCTCCCTCTCTCTCTCTGACTCCCTTTTTGGCGTCTCATGAAAGTGAAATTTACAATGTATATTAGTCATATGATTTTCTCCTAACACTCATGCATATGGGGGAAATCTATTATCACTAAAAAATAATCACCTAGCCATTCCTAACTAGGTGGACTGAAATACATCATGTAGATTTAATTTTACCATAGTTAAATCATTTTCACTATGGAAAATAATTTAGTAAACCACTTTTATTAATTTATTTTCTAATTTAAATCAAAAACCCCCATGATAATAATTAGATAAATCACTATTTATTTAATTTTCTCTAGGAATAATTATTTAATAATTATTCCTTGTCACATTTGACTAAATTCCTTAGGTATATTTAAATAAATCATTATTTATTTGAATTTCCTTATTTTTGTGATTAGAATAATTATTAAATAACTATTTAATAGTTATTTTGATTTCACACCTTTCTTGTTTCTCGCAAAATAATTAATAAATCATTTTATTTGTTAATTGTTTTTAAATAAATGTAGTTAACCATTTTAAATACTTTTTCCCTCTTCAATAAATATAATAAAGTATTGCAAGTAGTTAGATCTGAATTTGGTGAATAATATTTTATTATTCTCTATTTTCGAGATTAACTCCATACTTTTTGTTGCACTCCCCGTTAATGGCGGTGTTGATCCAACGCTCCCGTGTGTTTCGTGGATCTGTTAACTCTAGCGTTGTCTCTGTTTACTAACACCAACAGGTTTTGGTGTAACGGCAATCGTGTCTCCAACACTTTTCTACATAAAGAGGGTTTTTCATTCATTCTTAACCATGATCATAATCATCGTTAACATGATCATAATTTTTCCTTGAACTCCCATTTTGAATTCTCCACTTTTGTTTGGGTTTTTCACATATTGAGAGAGAGAATCTGTTTTTGAAGCATCAAGGATATCAAAGGACCCATCTCACAGAGGGGGGCTTACAAACCAATCTATAGATCTCCTTCACTAGGTTTTATCAATAAAATCTTTATTCATTTAAAATCGTCTTTCCAATTGGGTTATTATACTAGATACTTTATATTGTTGCTCTCTGTTTTGGACCATATCTTCTTTTACTATAGGTTTTCTATTTGTGTTGCGATTCTAGAATGACAACAGCTATCAACTTATTGTTAGGGTCCCTTGTCACCTAGTGCCTTAAGTGAAGTATTTTTGGTACACCTTCCAAGAATTTTCACACTAACAAATGGCAACTCAACTAGGTCTTTAGTTACATTTGTCATCGACAAATGGCAACTCCACTGGTGTAATAACAATGTTCTTGGATGACTGAAGTTTTAGAAAATTTCAGGGTTTTCTTCAGCAATTTTTAGCTTCTCAATTTCTATTTATAGTATTAAACCCTTTTTTGTCAAATTTTCAGATTCTGGTGGGTTCCTGGTCTTTTCTGTAGGTTATAGGTACTAGTTGAGTAGGAGACAACAAAATATGTGTGAGATCTATCTACTGAGACTCTCGGGAATAGAGCGCACTTTTCAGCCCCCTAAGTGAGTCACAAAGCGTACTTTTTGGCTAGAAAACTGTGTTTTCCTCATAAACAGGCCAGTACCTACGTTTTGTAACTTTTCTTAAAAAAAATTCCAATTTTTTTACAAATTTGATGATGGTGTAGTTTGCAGACTTGTTTAGGTTATTCATCTCTACTTTCAGTCTCCCTTAGGCCTAGATCCACTTGATTTGTATCTTTGAGGAAGGAAAAATCCCCCTAGGGTTTTGAGTAAACCTCCACATTGTTAGGAAGAGATTTGCTGAGTGAGGAGTCTATGGTTTTTAGTATTTTCAACCATTGTTTTTTAGATCTGATCCATTACTTTTCAAATATGTTGGATAGGTTTATTTTACCTTTTCTCCCTTCAGATGTTGGGTTTGTCTTTTCCCCCTTAGGATCCCCTTGAGAATCCTAGGTCTTAGAGCTTCACACATGTCCTTTGCAGCATTTTTCACCTCTACTTTTTGTTGTTTGTCTGCACCATTTACCACAGATTAGAGCCTTTAGACCCAGTCCCTCGACATTAGATCTTTTTGACCTCTTTATGTGTCTTTGAGTGTCTTGTTTTCCCTCTCTTTCTTAGCTTCTTAGTAGCCCTTGTGGGTGGGGTTTTGTGTACTTGATTGGTTGTTTATTTTTCTGTCATTTTCAAATTTATTTACAACATTACAACATTTTACTTTCAACAACACAGGACATCATGAAACATGCTTAATTAACTCATCCACTTGACACATCATTTTCACACACTCACACCTTAAGTGAACGTGTTAAAACTACCAAGCCAAGAATTGAAACACTACAGCTTAATAAATCAACACACATAGATTAAGCCCACTTGGGCACCAGGGCCAAACAATCTTTGTAGTGTAGGTGTAGGGTCGGTGGGATAGGCTTCCAATAAAACCCATCAGTCACTTTCATTGAGACATATAAGTTGACATATTAGGGAGCTTAAAATCCTTCACCATCCCACGGTAAAAGTCGGAGTGCCTCAGAAACCTGATTTAGAGAGGGTTAGGCTAGGTCATCGTACGAGCAGTTCTCCTTGGGGCTACCCAATCCATGGCAGGGAATTTTGTGTGGTGGTTGACTACCAAGAAGCTCAATACTTGACCACCCTCGTGGGACGAAGGTAACCGTAGTGACCAATATTAGGAAAACATCATATAGTGGGAAGCAGTTGGACCTCTACCCCAACTTTCTCTGGACAACTCTATTTGTGGGGATGAGATTTCTTCAAGTAAGAAGTTATTTGGAAAGCCATCTAAAATAGTAGATCTAGGATTTTTTTAGGATTTAGATCACCTATAGGCTATAGGTGTTTTTTGATAGGACATGTTTCCTTGTATTAGGGTAACATCATTAAAAAGGTTAGTTTACACTTGGCACCACTGCACTAGTTGTTTTCTTGTTGTTTGTTTCTTTTTCATTCCTATTATCACCCTTTAATTTAAACACCATTGTGCCTCCAAGGCATTTGTCACATCAAATTTGAGGTCTTCACCCTCAGTTCCCTTTAGTACATATTACTCCACGCCGAGTTAGAGTTCATCCTACTAGTCCTCCATTGAGCCATCATTCTGATTCTGATTCTGATTTTGATCCTGTTGATTCATCTAGTTCATCCTCTCATTTTGCTCTTCTCAACCCCATATCGCCACCATGTTAGGCACCAATGTGCGTGTGGGAACCCAAGGTGGTAACCCAAGTGCTAACCAAGGTGCCCAACCAGCGAAAACCCCACTGTTATGGTCACCCCTACTCCCTTACTTCCTTTTATGGCTAGTTTTAGTCTCCCATATTTTAGCCAGGTTATTAATGATTCGCTTCTCCACGATCCCACATGGACAACAATGTCTACTAAACTCCCTTAAAACATCCCAAACTTTGAAGGTAATCCTGGAGAAGATCCAACTAATCATGTTCGCTCCTTCCATATATGGTGTTCATTCAATTCCATTACTTAAGACTCCATCTATCTTCAGTTGTTCCAACACATGCTCACTTGAACTACTACTAAGTGGTATGTGGATTATCCCAAAGAAACCCATTCCACTTTAGAAACACTTTCCACAGCCTTTCTTTCATATTTCTAATTACCTCTCCATTATGATACCAGTATTGAACTCTTGACTTTTTTCCGTCAAATGTCTACCACTCGCCTTTCCAACCATGTTCAAGAATGGCGTGGAAGGAGGAGCATATTTAGAGCTCCCGACTTTGAATACTAAGTGTATATGGATTAGTTTCTTAGATTTTTGTTGGCCCCCATTGCAAAATATGTTGCTTCTCACTTCCCTCGGTCTGAGAAAGAGGAACTCTAAATAGTTATCAAATTTGATCTGATTTACGCCCAATCAAGTTATGCTTACACTGTCATCCCTAATCTGCCTCGGCCCAGTGTCACTAACGCATCGAGGTCATATCATGTCATGGATGGCATAGTTGGAACCCTTTCAAACCCTCAACCATATTCTACCCCTCAAATGAGTTATGGTCAACCCTAGGGAGGGACCAGTTCCATTTACAATTATCCCTCCCCCAATCCTCCTCAAGGTAATCCTTATCCAAGTCCCAACACACCATATGCATATCCCCATCCACATAAACTGATTTCAGGGCCACTTGTTGCACCACCTGCTTATACCAATGTTGCATCGTCTCCTTATTATAATTATGCATAACCTAGTGCTTCATCCCCTCTGGCACCAGCAACCCAACCCCCCATGCCTACTCCCCCTCCACCACAGCAACCACCTCCTCGACAAGGACAAGTGTATGCCCAGAAAAGTGGTCCCAATCCCCCCAACCCCACAAAAGGGAATAAGGGGAAGGTTAATAGGAACAAGCAGTCTCAAGGTAATCAAGGCAACTAGGGTCCTCCACCCAATGCCCTTCAGGGTCCTCCACCTAATCCCGCAACCCAATAACAGGGCGGTCATCCTAAGCAAAACAAGGGTCTTCATACAAACAAACTGTTTGCTTATTGTGGCGACTATGGTCATTATACCCATGAGTGTCCTCTTTTACCTTAGATGCAAAAAGCATGGAAAGGTCAAGCAGCTTCCTGAGGATTGCATCCCACTGCTCCTCCTCCCCCTCCTACTTCATCTCAATCAGTCGTGGTTACCAATCTTTTCCCTCACCAAGGACACATCATTGCCCAACCTACATAGGGTCAGGCCACTCAATCAGCTTCTCCATCTGGTCACCATGATTATCAAATTCTTATGATGAATTATGATGAGGTAAATGCTGAACAAGTCAACCTTCAAACTTGATCACGCTAGTATGAAAATCCACCTACTAAGTCTACAACTAAGTCCCAACCCAAAGTTTCCACCGAGCCTCTATTGTCACCCAATAGTACCTTATAGATCCCTCAGCTTAAGGTCAATGTTATTCCCAATATCCACAAAGTTTCGTTACATTGAAATGTTTCTTCTACCAAATCCGCCCATATATATTGCATAGTAGATGACTTGGCACAATCCCCTGCTGCCATGTCAACATTGGAAGTCTTCCAGACGTGCCCATCACAACGAAAATCTCTATTATCATCTCTATTCATCGTGGACCCTCAAGATGATCATATGATTGTCTTTCATGTTGACAAGTCAAAAAATCCTCCCCTACCTTCCTCTATTTCCTTTCAAATTTCAGCCTCCATTAGAAACGCCATTGTTCATCGATGTATCATTGACGAAGGCACATCCACCTATATGAAGGCCGCCAATGTTTAAAATAAACTTGGTTCTCCTAACCTATCTCCGTCCACCATCACTCTACAAGAATGTGATGGTCATCCTTTACAGCCCCTTAGCTTATATCGCAACTACCCAGTCACAGTTGTTGGCAAGACTGTCTGTATTGACATTGAAGTCATTGATGCTCCCTTAGACTATAACATCCCTTTGGGTCATAGTTATACTTATGCCATGTCAGTTGTCGCATTTGCGGTTCACCATAAGATGTGATTTCCCCACAATGGAAAGATCATCACAATCAATTAGTTGATGTATTATGATCCAAAAGCCCAGACTTCACCTCAGTCCAACATTTCTTCTATGGTTGATAATAAGATTGTCTCATCTATTTCTCCTGGAGTCTATACATATTCTTTTTTTCTTGGTCCTCACTACGGCCCACCGCCTACTCCTTCTGAGCCTAGCTCATTGAGTGTTTGCATGCTCTAAGCATCGCGGACCACCCACAAATGGTCTGGTATCCCCTCAGAGTAGAGTGCACCTCCACAACTTGGTGTTCTTGACTCAACTATACCTGCCGGTACAACTCCTTATGTCGGTTTCCCTCCTAATCCATTTCTGCCCGGAACCGTTCCCCTAGACCTTAACCATTCAGGAGTCATTCCTCTAGGCAATTATCCTTTTGGTTAGATACCATTCTTATTTCCACCCCCTAGATTTTATTCTACACCTATCATGGCTACATTCAATTTATCCAATATTAACTTAAGGATCCCAGACTGGTACATCGATTCCCCCGCAAACACTCCACCCAATGAATTGAAACCTTACACCACTTTGACCCAAGTCCAACATGTTGTTCCTACCCCTACCTTTGTTGCAGTTCCATAGCAACCTCAATAGGAGCCTACTCCTATTTCGAAAGCATCTGGCGAAGAGGGAAAATCTCAAAAGAAGGGAAACTAAGACAAGGCTCCCCCAACAACTTCAGCTCCTCCTATGCCGCCAAAGCCTCTTCCTCCTTGTGCTTTGTGTGATTTTGTCGATCATGCCACAAATAACTGTCCTAAACTTCCTCATGTTCAGGATGTGGTCACTAATACCTTTCCTAATTCTAACATTCCTAAGGTCCATGTCACCTTACCTGAGTCAGCTAATAGGATCCTATTGTTACGCACAAGCAACCCTTGCGCTTTGTGTGATAACTATGGCCATTATTCCCATCATTGTCCCCGTATCGAATATTTTCATGATACAGTTCAAGTTCTTCATGAATTAGTGGTCACTCATAATGAGTCCACCTCCCCTTTACCTGTAGATTTTGGTCCCATTCCTACACCGGAATAGGAGGTCTCTCAAACACCCATTGTGATCCCTCCCCCTAATGTTGAGATGATGAATAGTGTTTCTCCTATTCTCTACCTTTCGTCATCCCTGAGATTGATTCCTTGGATATCCCTTGATGTCTTCTCTTGTGATTATATAGAACCTTCTTCGACGAACACACCGATCTCAACATTGGTAGATATTCCATCTACTAGTCATATGTCTCCCAGCCTTGACGATGTGTATGTGAACCTAGTCTCTCATGAAGATACTTCAAGTAGCTCTTTACCATCATGTTGTCTTTATTCCTCCATTCCAGCCATCTTTAATTCTAATGAAGACATCATGGAAGCTATGACCACCCTAGATTACCCCTTGGATAATATGCACCATTGTGCGTACTTTCTTCCATAGCATACCCATGACCAATATGTTGTGGAGTCCAAAGAATTCATCCATAGTGAGGTTGATTGGTTTAATAACCCCTTTCTTCAAACCTATGAATTCGAGCCACATATGCCTTGTGACCATTACATTGACATCAAATGCTTGGGTAAGGGGGAATTCACTTTTCAAAGTCAAGGAGAAGCAATTCTTCCCAACCCTCATAGTGCATCTGGTAGTGTCGAATCTAGTACCATTATTCTTCCCCATTTAGAAGAACCTCTAGAGTCTCATATCGCCCCAGATCACTCTTGGGATGATCCATTTACTCATCCCTCTATCTTACCTCAACAACCCAACCCCTTACACATAGTTGTTGTTCAACCACCATGTTTTCTAAGTGAGCATCAGTTCATTATATTTGAGGCCAATATTTAGTATGGTGACACCATGTATGAGAACCCATAAATTAAGTCCATTTTATTCATATATGCAGTACCAAACAAGATCGGTAATCCACCATTTCCTTTCTCTAATTATATCTATCCATTCTTCCCATAAAAAACCATCCATCAAATAATGGTGAACCACATCATTAAAATGTGTTTGGAGTCAACTACTCTATATACATCTAGTATGACCATAGCATGACTGGGGGGGCACATATGCCCCTACATATATTCATGATCCTATGGAGAATCTCATGCTAGCTGGGCCGCGTTGCTTGAATCCCTTTTTTGAGCACTTGGAACACAATGGCACTCCAAACACTCCTCCTGCTAAGGGGCATCATTCCCACCTTTGCATACTAGATCATTCCCCTCCATTGCATATGTTGGGGGAAGTATCCCATGCTTGGGGGCATGATTACCCCCCGAGCCACCTTCTCACTTGATTAACATAAGTCTCGGCCTTAACCCAACAATCTAGGTAGGGTCTATTATCCTTTCATTCCTTGGATAGTTTGTCTTACTGGCCACTCTGGCGAGCCATATACACATCCCATATCATAGATGATTCATACCACACATTGAAACATTATACTCTATGTGATTCCGCACTTACCACTTGGTCCCCATGTTTGACTTGGTGGGTGGGGATTATCTTAGACCTTCTCTAGTAGTTCATTCATGTCTCCCTTTATTACCTTGATTCTTCATCACTAACCATTCTTCCAAGAAGCATTAAGGTCATTTTTAGACAAGTAACGTCACCTATTTAAAAGTCACAGATCCTGATCTCTATGGTCAATTTTTCTTCTATGATCTCCACAAGATTTAAAGCCTTCTCCTCCTCTCCAAATTCTCCACAACACACTATGCAAATGAATTGGATTTGGAGGGAAAAATACATTTTATAGGAAAATCCCAAGTTTTTTCATCGCCCATTGCGACCAAACCATAGCTTCATTTGACAAACCATCAACACCCTTGGAAATCTCTCATTGAGTTCTCTAATGGGTCTCTCTTTGTTTTTGGTAGTTTGAAGCTTCAAACAGAAGCCGTTTTTTTCCATGAGGTCTCACTTTTCCACCTCTTACATTCAAATTTCTTCATTTGAGACACCCATATTCTGGTACAACTTTACTTTTTCACTGGTTGACTCACATGTCGATTTTTTTCATGAGTAACCATCATTTACTCATGTTTTCATGGTCCTCACCGGACCTCCCCCACATGGCAGCATCATCAAGTCACCCTTATTTAGAGCTTCTGAGATGTGTCATCCTTGTACTTATGGATTTTGTTCTGAATCCCCATTGAGTCTCGTTACATTGTTTCATTCACCGTCATGTCGCATTTCTCCCATTTTACTCATCTTTGGCCTCCATTCCTTATGCTTTTTCTTTGTCAAACCCCCGTTTGAGTTATCAACCATCCCCTCTAGAATCAATTCAGTCACTGCCAAGTCAACCATTTTTATTATGCTCTAACAAGGGAAGTAGTTTTTCCACCATCCACCTTGTTTCCTTCCATCGTCATCCCTCGTGTCATTCCATCAGTCACTCTACTATATTCCCCCGTGCCTTTGTTGAGGATTCCTCATTGCGTTAACTCTGGTGGGATCTCTTATGTTGACCTCAGCATATTTCTTCTAGAAGAGTAGTCTAGAGGGTGGTGTACCTTGATTCCAACTTCCATCTTTGGTTGGTGCCTCGAATCAAGCAAAGGGACTCATTATTTCCCTTTGACTTGGTTGTTTCTCACGTGTTCGACATCAGCTCCTTATCGCATGATTGAGATTCATACGCTTGATGGTTTGATGATCCAAAATATTGTCCAAGTGATTCCCAGGTGTGTGTGAGATGTTATAAACCTCAAGAGGGGGTGGCCCTTCAGGTATCACCCCACATACCTGAATGATCACAAATGTTGATCTAGCCTCATATATAGTTCTGCAGATTTGATGGATTTGATTTCCACCGCTTGATGCTCCCATAGTATGCATGTCTCCTTTAGATGATCCATTCAGATCTTCAGAGGCCTTTCCTATTTAGCAAGGCTTCTTTGATTGTGATCCCCCCTCCCCATGTCAGCTTAAGGGTAATTATATCTCATGTACTCAGATTTTATTGTATTCAATCCTGGCATATGTTTTCCCGGGCACATTATGTATTAGGGATCCATTGTATTATTTTCTAGCCCATTGATGTCAATGTATCATGTATCATGTATCATGTATTTTGTATCTCAGTCCCACCTTGTTGGGATCATCATTATTCTTTGTACGCATTTATCTCGACGAGTATGGGTATGCCTCCTCCTCCTCACTTGAGATCATGTACGACCACATAAAAGAAGACTTCTATCAGTGTTGTAGGTCTTACCCCCTCCATTATTTGTCCATCCTTGACTTGCTTCAGATCTCTTTCTCTCTCTCTGACTCCCCTTTTGGTGTCTCATGGAAGTGTAATCTACAATGTATTTCAGCCATACAATTTTCTCCTAACACTCATGTGTGGAGGCAATTTTTTATCACCAAAAAATCACCTAGCCATTTCTAACTAGGTGTAGAAATTTCTCATTTCCCACCCCGGTTTTTAGTTTCACCTTATTTCTCCAAAATAGTTAAATGCCCTTTCCCATATCCATACATTCAACAACTGGAAAATAAATTTTGCTGAAAACACAAATTTTGGAAATATTACAGAATGTTGGAAAATGCAGAAATAAAAATCAGCACATACAAACAGCCATTCAACACATTTAAACACAGTGATTTTTGGTCAAGGTGACCCTCAAAAAACCCCCTACAACTCTCAAGGAAAACCAGTTCGAAAGCTCCTTCTTATTTCTGGAAAATGCTTTTTACAGTGAGAGAAATATTCAGAAAAAAAATCAGCAAGCAAACTTTTACAACTTATCTCGTTTTCTGCGCCTCACAACCAACTAGAAAAATTTGCAAACAACAAAACAAAACAACAATAAATGCTATATGGCCTCCTCGATTTTTGTGCAGAAATTTCAGCCTTAAATGCTATTGTACGAACTACCTAGAAAAGCGTGCAAGCTGCCATAAATGCTGTTGTATGGTTTTCCTCAATTTTTGTGCCCAAAAACAACAGTACAACTATATGGATTTGCCTCGAAATGCATGCCAAGGTACAACCACTTCCTGTACGGATTTATGCTCCTCGATTTCTGTGCACTTGCTGTACGGATTTCTAGAAAATCGTGCCCAATATCTGCCTTTCACTGTGTGCTCACTCAACTGTACGGACTTACTGAAATGCTGCCTTGGAATGTGTTCCAAGTTGCTGCCTCTTTCTCCTCCCTGTCCAAAAATCTCCCTTGCTCTCTTGCTCTCCTTCTCTCAATCTGCTCATGAAAGAATGAATGACCTTTTCCTCCTTTCCCTCCTTTAATCTAACCCTAAGTGACTTTTGGGGAATCCCTAAATCCAATGGCTGAAATAGATTGAGATCTAGGGCTGAGATTAAATGCTCATTTAAATCTCACTTTCTATTTTTTAATTCACCCCACTTTAATAAAGACCCACTTAGCCATTTATTTCCAAAGTCACTTTTCCTTTCTAATTTTACATTGACTTTATTAAAATCACTTTAAAATTAGACTTTAGTAACTTTATCACTTAAAGTCACTTTTAAATTAGATTTGACTTTATAGAAATTATAAAGTCACTTTAGGAGAAAAAATAAATTCTTTTGGACACTTTTCCCTAAGCCAAAGATCAAAGCCTTAGGGAACCACCTGTCCTCTAATACCAAATTTCAACACTCCCTCTTACCGAGGAAGGTGTTCCTTACCACACCCATCTTGTCTCTGAAGTAGACATGCCTACCCCATGGTAAGGCTTTGGTAAGAATATTTGCAACCTGCTCATCAGTGGGAATATACTCAAGCTTCACAACTCCCTTCTGAACATAGTCTCTGATGAAATGATATTTGATCCCAATATGCTTTGACCTGTCATGAAATACTAAATTCTCCATGAGTTTAATGCAATTCTGATTATCACAGTAAATCACTGAAGGTCTCAATGGCTGACCAAATAATCCAAACAACATCTTGCGAAGCCAGATGGCCTCACAACTAGCTAGATTGGCTGCCATATACTCTACTTCCGCTGAACTCAACCCAAAACAGCACCCTAAAGTGCTCTTCCTATCAGAAGCACAACCTGCCCAATCAGAATCAGTATAACCTGCCAATATAACTCCATCCCCCTACTTGTAGTCCAGACCATAATCCACTGTCCCCTGCAAGTACTGCAAAATGTGTTTTGGAGCCACCCAGTGAACCTTCCTAGGCTCACACAAAAACTAACTCGTTGTGTTGACTGTAAAACAAATATCTAATCTAATGTTGACCAAATACATCAAGGAACCAATCAACTGCCTATACAATGTGGGATCCACCAACTCGGAATCTGAAGCATGAAGCTTCTTCCAGTTGGTGATCATCGGTGTCAACATGGGTTTACAATCCTCTATGTGGAACCTGCCAAGGATTTCCACAATATACTTCCCTTGCCCCAGGAAGAAATGCCCCTCCTCCTACAACACCACCAAACCCAAAAAGTAATGCACCAAGCCAATGTCCTTCATCTCAAACTCCACCGCAAGATCTCTCTTGCAGTGCTCTATGAGTCTCTCTGCACCTGTAATGACCAAGTCATCCACATACAACACCAGAATGAGAAGCTCCTCACCTATCACAATATAGTAAAGGTTCGGATCTGCCTCACTCTTTGTGAAACCCATCCCCTACAAGTATGTATCTATCCTAGAGTACCAAGCTCTGGGAGCTTGCTTCGGGCCATAAAGGGCCTTCTTCAGTCTGCACACATGGGACTCCTTCCCATGCACCTCAAATCCCTGTGGCTGCTCAATGTACACCTCCTCCTGTATGAAGCCATTGAAAAATGCAGTCTTCACATCCATCTGGTGGTTCTTCCAATCCATCTCTGCTGCTATCGATATAATGGAGTGGATCGAAGTATATCGAGCCACGAGAGTGAAGGTCTCCTCATAATCAACTCCCTCTACCTGGGAGAACCCTCTAGCCACAAACCTCGCTTTGAATTTCTCAATGCCATCTACAACATGCTTTACCTTGTAAAGCCATCTGGAAGTAACCACGGATTTTCCCTCAGGCCTTGGCACCACCTCCCAAACATCATTCTTCATGATAGAATAATACTCCTCCTGCATGGCCTCTCTCCAGACCTGCTGGCTAGCTGCCTCCTCATATCTAGAAGGCTCAGAGTCAAGGATGCTGGTAGCCATTTCCATATAGCTACAAAACCTCTCAGGTGGTCTACTCTCTCTGACCGGCCTCTTAGGCTCAGCAACAGATGTGGCATCTCTCAAGGTGTCCTGAAGCCACTTGGGCTTCCTCTTCCCTGACCATAATTCTCCCATTGGAGAATGAAACTCCTCCTCCTCATCACCATCACGAGCCTGAACTCCTGAGTGTCTGTCTGTTGTCCTCCTACCTGCACCTAAACTTGTAGAAGCTAAGGTACCGTGTGAACTATCCATCAGTGGACTCCCTAGTGAACTGCTCTATGGACTGCTCTACATGCTGCATAGAGCACCACCCCTCTGGCTCGGTGAGCCACTACTCATTGACGAACCTGACATCATCATAGATGTACCTCTGGATCCTCCTGATCCCTGCCCACTGGATCCCTGCGACTGACTTAGCTGCTGCTGAGGGTCTTGCTGATCCAGATACTCTAACTCTCGTGACCTCCTAAAGGCCTTGTCCTCCTCGAACTTCACATCCCGCCTGACAACAACTTTCCTCTGTGCAGGAATGTAAATCCGAAAGGCCTTTGAGGTCTCACTATAGCCCACAAAGATACCCTTCTCTACGGTGGGCTCTAGTTTGGTCCTCTTGTCCTTGGGTATGTAGGAGTATGTAATGCACCCAAAGATCACGGTCGAGATCGTTTTGACATGGATCACTCAAACTAGCCATTGGGATTTTTTCCTTTAAATAGGGTGCTAGGGGTCATTTGAGAGGATATTGGATCTGAGTCTTGTGCTGAAGAAGCTCCCTTGTAAACTTTTCTGGTGCTAACAAAGAAGACTTTGGGGTCAAAAGCTTGTTGGTGTTACTCTCTTAAAGTGTTGTGAGCCATTTCATTTCTGCATATTTTAATTTTCAGCCGTTAATGACAGCGTAATGAAGAGTATTGTTGATCATAGGTATCTTGTTCACATGCTAGGGTTTGAGTAGTATTAGGGTTTCTGATGTAATGGCAGGTATCTCCATTGTTTTTTGAGATCTAGTACTGCTTTTTCTCTCTTATTTGATGGTTGAAGTGAGCTATGCAGGAAACCCTTGAGGATCAGTGGGTGTTTGGAGAAGTTCTAGGCTGAACCAGCCAACTCCCATAAGCACTTTTTGCAGAGCCCAGCTAGTTTTGATCCTGGGTTAATCATTTAGTTTGTGTTATTATTTCCCTGAGAGATTTCTGAAGCATTTTATTAGCAAATCTGAAGTTTTCTGAAGATATTTTGATGATAACTGACAAATCTGGCTTTATAGAACTTAAATTTTAAAAAAATTTTGGGTTTGCAGGGTTTCATTTTTGCATATATATATACTGTCCAGAATTTTGGTTTTCCATTTGTAGATCAGGATTGCCTGCGTTTCTGATCAGAATACATCATTATCTACGTGGGGCTATCTTTCCACACTGCTGTTGGTCATCCTATGGGCGTTTGCCATTTTCAAACGACGTGGGTTAAGGGTCCTCTGTCGGCCATTTCCACTGGATTCGTGTGCCATTAACGTGATCATTGCGTCCAAAAATCCAGCCAAATTCCCACATCTGCAAACAAGATTTAAAAGCCCTCATCCCTCACGCAGTTCATCAATGCTCCAAGCATCTGCAAACGTATTGTTAAACCTGCATTTTTCTGTTCCACTATCACCTGTAAAAAAAAAAAAATTTATATATACACGGGCCAGCAACTACGTCGGATGAAAATTTATATAGCTAGGTTTATCGACCTTCTTTTTGCCTGCATACTGTGTGGATTAAGCTTCACCTACAACCTTTTTCTTTGACCCACCCAAGCACCAAACGAAATTCGATTTCTTTTGGGGGTCTGCACGTGGATCTGCCTACGTTCTTGGTCTCAGCATCCGTCCAGCTCTTCCCAGCTCTAGTTTTCTCTGCGTCCTGTAGCGTCTCACATTCCAACGTGCTGCCCTTCCACCTGCGTTTTGCTCTTCACCTGCACACAAAAAAGGCAAACGACAGTCTCGGTGTTCCATACGGGCCAGGTAAGTGCGTGTTTTTTCTGTCCTGCGTGGGTGCTCTTTGGCCGTCGTCCAGCATTCAGACCCGTTCAGGAGCGTGAACCTGCAAATGTTAATCGATTTTTTAAAAATAAAAATGTGTGTGGTCTGAGAGTTAGCCGTAGGTTAGGTAATTCGTTTCGTTTTTTTTTTTGTGCATGTTGTTTAGCATAGGTTTGAGTCCAATCGATTTAACTTTTGTTTAAGTTTGTTCATGAAGGGATTAGTTCCGTATTGTTTTTATTTTTATGTTTTAGTTTTATAATAATGTGTTATGTTATTTCTTTATTTTGATTTTAAAATATAAAAAAAAAAGGAAAAAAAAGAGAGGGGTTAGGGTTTTAGCCTTGTATATATATATTATATATATTGTGTTTGATTTAGATTTTAACTTTTTTTTTTTTTCAGGTTTTTTTTTATTTAGATTTAAATTAGATTTTAGATTTTGTTTCATAAAAAAAAAACATCGTGGAAATATTTTGCCAGTTAAAGTCTTAGCCTGGAAATTTTATCACGTTCTATTTTGCTTGATGAGATTAAAGTTTTGATGTGGGGTGAATGTTTATCTTTATGAGATTTGGCATGCTTGAAATATAATATCTGGTTGATGTGCAAATTTACACAGTTGTATCTTTCAAAGCTATTAAAATTTGCGAAATCATTGTTAAAGGCATTGTGAATTTACTAGATATCTTGCATTTTTCGAAGTTATTTGATGATAAATGATTACTGTGCACAGTTTACTTTTCTGTAACATCTGTTAAGTGATCGTTTTGACATCAAACCCATAAGGCACTGGTCCATCAAATTAGACAAATCCATTTAGTGCTTTTCTCTTTCGTGTCTCCCAAACCAACTGGTTCGCAGTTGGTCATCCTTTTCCTTTCAGGTTCTACCCCCCTTAGCCGTGGGAGACAGGCTTAAACGGAGAGATCGGGGATCAAAGTGACATCCCCCAGTCTGAGCGTTTTCGTTACAACCTGTGCGACAGCAAGGCTCATTACACATTCGAAGGCGACTAGAGTCACCTTTTTGTCCTTTTCTCGACTCTTTAAAGATGAAAAGGTCAAGTTATGTGCTTGTGTCTTAAAAATTAAATCACCCGCGATCACACGCCCTGTTAGATTCTGCTTGTCGGTCGTTTGATTGTGTGTCTTGACTCTTTTTCAGGCCCGTGTGTGCAATTTTCAGTTTTGATGGCAACTTTTCCAGATTTCACCAACCCAGGAATCCCCTCTGGCAGAAATCCTGGTCATTTTCCTCCTTTTGGGAATGTTGGTGCTCCTTACATGGCAATGTTGTCCCTTCCTGGGTTAACTGTTGGGTTGCCTATGTGGCTGTTCTCAACCTCTGTGGTCTCTAATGTCTCAACTACTGGTCAATCAATTCCTCCACCCGAACAACATCATGTTGATTCCAAGGTGGACCTCTCCCCTTCTTCGCCTGTTTCTACGTCCTTATCTTCTACTTCGCCTGGTGAAAGTCTAGATTCAAGTAACCAGGTGGCTAAGAAGAAGAAGAAGAAGACGAAGAAGAAGCAGTCTCATAAGTGAGAGGCTAAAAGTGTAGTTGTTGCCCTAAGTATAGCTCAGGTCGAAACCCCTTCTGCTCCTCCACGGAAGGTTAAGTTTCCTTGTAAATTGTACAAGGGAGACCATCTTCTCCGTGATTGTCCTGGCCTTCCTAAGGTCTTAGAAGTATGGTCTCACAATCCGGCCTACCCCTCATCGCCCTCTGGAGCTTATGGTGATGTTACCCTATCAACTGGCTATGGCAAGAAGAATGGGGAGATTCGATGCCCCTGTAGGCTATGTGAAGGCAACCATCTCCTTCACCTTTGTCCGCTCATGGATAAAACTTCCGCTGTCTTGGAAAGTCTTATAGATTCTTCACCCTAGCTCCCCGTTGGTTATCAAAGGCTCTCTTCAGATCCTCCCCCTGTCCACAAAGAGATTGACTTAGATCCTTCTCTTTTCCATCCTCCTCTTTCCGAACCTGGCTGTGCTAAGCTTGTTCAGGACCACCCATTGGTCGGAGAGTGTCAACTTGGGTTCACCACCTGTTGATCACACTATTTCAGAAGAGCATCATGCTCATGTTCTTCTCATCTCATCAGATTCTTCTGAGTCCGAAAACGACTCTCCTATCCCAGCTGATCCCGAGAGTCCTTCTTCGGAGCAGGGGGGAAATCATACGATTCCCCCACAAAGTGGTTCAGTCGTTTCCTTCGATTGGAGTCACCTGACTGCTTTCCGCCTTCCATCCCATGTGTCTTTCCAGATTACAGTACATGCCTATGATAAGACAGTACCTGGCACTATCTTGGATGAAGGCACATCTGTCAGTCTTATGCCTTCCACTACTTGACAAGCTTTGGGCTCGCCACAGCTTGTGTCGGTCGCACAGAATCTGCTGGCGTTTGACAGAGGAACCAGTCAACCATTAGGGATCCTTCCAAAGTCCCCTATTACTTTGGGAGGCAAAACCGTCTGTATCGATGTATTGGTTACCCAAGGTGCTTTAGACTTCAGTCTTCTCCTTGGTTGTGACTATGTTTATGACATGGCGGCCCTTGTCTCTTCACTTTTCCGTGTGGTTTGCTTTCCACACAACGGAAGAATCGTGACTATAGATCAATTATCGTTCTTTAGTCCCCCAGTGCCTCCTGTGCAGTTGCCATTCCCTTTTGGTTTTTATCCACCGGTTGTATCTGCCCCACCGCAGGTCAACTACGTGGCTACTTATCCCGTGCCTATATCTAGTGATGATGTCGTCGTGCATAGTGTCCTAGGGGCATTGGGTCCTAACTTCCAAGATGTTATCCTTCCACTGGGAGGGGCACTCTTGGAAGCAACGACTTCCTGTTCATTATGATAAATTTCGTTGGGAGCATAGTTCGCTTTCCTATGTCAAGCTCCTTAAAAAATGAAACTAGGACTCGTCAGAGCATAGCTTCCTTTCCTGTGTCAAGCTCCTTAAAAAATGAAACTAGGTCTAGTTCGAGGATAGTTTGTTCCTATGTCAACCTCGTTAAAAAATGAACCATGAATCCTGGAGCACAGTTCCTTGTCTTGTGTCAAGCTCGTTAAAAAATGAAACAAGGGTTATGAGCATAGTTCTTTTACTGTGTCAACCTCATTAAAAAATGAACCAACTCCCTTTCCAAATCGAGTCTTTTGATTAAGATCTCGTAAAATACAAGTCGAGTCTTTCCAAGATCTCGAAAGTGAACCTTCATTCCATCCACTTTGTTGAATGCAATGAAGCTTGGGGGGCATGTACCTCGTTGTGTCATTATGCTGGGGGCATGCGAATTTATAACAAGCATAGTTTTTCATTTCAAGCTTGTGTAAACATGAAACCGAATCCAAGCAGAGTTCTCCATGGTTCAAGCTTGTGTAAAAATGAACCCATACCCATTTTACATCTCGTGATTGCTGTCTTTATCCGCTAAATTCTGTTAGATGAGCCTTGGTTGTTTTTCATCCCATCGCCACCGATCTCTTTGGCCGATTCATATGCTTTCACTTGCTTGTTTTCCTTTCCTGAGGGACCGCAGTTAAGAGTGGTTTTGTTAGCCAGCCTCTTGACCATCACATGTTTTGAGCAGTTCCACCATTGTTGGAACTAGTTGCTACCCTTTATACCACTCGTTCCTCTAGGACGAGTCACCTTTAACCTCTTTTCTGACTCGTAAAATTTGAAAAGATTGTCGACTAATTTTTCCCTTTTTGACTCGTTAAAGAGAATAAAAATGGAGGTCTTATTTCAGCTCTTTTATGACCGTTTAAAGATGGAAAGATTACCGAGTTATTCTTCTTGACTCATTAAAGTAAATAAGAGGCGGTCGCCTTTAAGCTCTTTTCCGACCGTGTAAAGATGAAAAGATCGTCATGCCTTTGTCGTTTCAGGCTCGTGAACGGTTACGAAACGACGTGATTTCGGTCGCTTTTTTACTTTTTTAGGTCGAAGTCACTAATCATGAAAAGTACTCCTCAATCGTAATGGTCGGGCGGTTCTTTCGAGCATTGTTTTATACTTTTTCAAGCTCGAGAGACACAACTTTACGAAAAAGGACACCCTTGGATTTTACTTTTCCACTGTCTTTTCAAACTCTCTAAACATGAAAAGACGCCAAGTTCTTCCTCTATCAGACTCGTTAAAACTCGATGACATTGGATTCCGTCGAAATGACGCTTTACAAGCATATGCTATCCCCGTCAAGCTTGTTGATAAAAATAACTGGGGTACTTGCCAGAAATGGTGGGGAAAATGGAACCAGAATCATTGTCGTGTAGGCAGTATGTCACTCTTGAACATGGCACTTTTCTGCATTTGTGTCTGGGTGGGGACATCTCATCTCATTTTTCACTTGCTTCCGTGGGTTTGGGTGATCCTGTTTGACCTCTCATCTGCTCGTTGCCTTGTCACAATGACCTCTGATCATTTGATGTCAAATACTGCCAAGTCCACTTTCGTGTCGTCGATATGTTCAAGAGAAGTTGACCTCTGCGCAATAATCAACCTCCCTCTGATAACTCACGTAATCTTGATTCACAAAACATATTGTCCTCCTTTGTCTCACATCGATGATGTGGGAAACACTATGGCCCACCTTCGATCAAGGTCGCTTCCTGTCGACTTCAGCTCATTATCCAGGAAGTTGACCTAGAGACTCCCTTTAGGTGCCTTGGAGCCTGCATGCCTTAATGGCAGGTTCTTCATGTTCGACACGAGGTTTTCATCATTGGCCTCCGATCGAATGATTCTACAGGTGTTCGATGCCCGCTCACTGATTCGTACGCCATAGATTGTACCTATAGTACCTTGAGGACCATTGTCATTATTGGTGGTCCCTCTCGTGTTTGTTAACAGTTTTCATCATTGACTGGTAATCAGACGATGTTCTTGCATGTTCGACTTCGACTCCCAGATTCGCATGCTTGAACTTGTACTTTGTTCGGGTTGAGATGGAGAGCAAGACCCTGGATTTCGTCAGTTGGGATACAGTTTCCGATTTCATGGATTATTACGATCATTACATGACTCATTCACTGGATGGCTGCGACCATGCCTAAGTCTGTTTATTGATCCTTACTGGATGGTTGCGCCCATACCTTAGATCTAGATTTTTATGTACTCTGCTATGGATGGTTGTACCCATACCACATACATCATGTACTTGAGATATCAGTTGTACTTCTTCATGCAGGTTCTCCGGTGGCAGTGTTTTCGATTGGCCATGATTCTTGTAAAGCATTTCACCTCTCTCTCTCTCGGGCCTCATGCTTTAGGGGGAATCTATTACACAGTAATTTGTCACCGTCCCTGTTACCCCTTCTCCTGCACCTTGGAAGACTTATTCTGGGACCTGTGAGAAGTGACATGACCTAGAAACACTTGCATTGTATTCCCCTAGACATGAACTTCATATGCCCTGAAGACACTTTCTGCAAAATACCCATAAAAATAGCCCTTTTTCCATTGGTGCGGTTTCACTGTGTATCACTCGCGGCAATGGGGGAAATCCTCCAAAGAGGACGCGCCAGCTGGCACTCTATCTCAGAGTCACACTCATGCTAGCCTAGTTGGGTAATGTTTTTAACAAACAAACCTCTGAAGGTTCTCCCTAACCCACTCATAAACTGAATCCATCTTGAGTTGGTTTAGTTTGGCTTCGAATCTCCATAGAAGGGAAGTTGTTTGCCACCTTCTAATGGAAGCTTCTTAATGATAAAGCCAACCCCATGAATATTGTGGAAAATCCTAACTCCTTCCCCTCTAGCTATAAAAGCTTGTCCTTTTTCCTTTGACAAGCTAGTTCTAGTTCTAAGTTTTGAAGTCTCAAAGTCTGAGAATTGCTAAGTTCATGCTGCAAGAAGCCTTCTTCATTCCCATAAGGCTAAATCTAAAGTGAGGAGATTCTTGTCCAAGTAACCAAGGAGAGAGAGGCTTGTTCCCCATTCCCAACAAGCTTTGCAAGGCATGTGCTACTGATCACCCAGCAAAGGAGGATTTGACGTCAGAACTATGGTTGTATTCTTCTTTGTTTATCAATAATAGACAACTATCATTATGGTTCCACTCTTATTGTCTTTGTAATGATGATTGAGTTATATCCTTTCTAACTGATATATAGTTGCATCTATTGGATTTTACGCTTGTGTTTGTGTCGTTCTTTACATGTGCAGGTGTCCATTCACGGGGATCATGGGGATGGTGACCAGTCGGAGCAAAGGAACGGGAGTGTCAACTCTTCTACAAGTCCTAGCACTAGAATCCAGGTAGGCCCTCATCATTGGTCTTTGATTGGCAATTAGGAACCTACGTGATAGTGTTGTTTGATTGTTGCTAGACCCCATTTAGGCTAGTAGGGATCACCTCTGTCCACAGAGGGGATTTACTTCCACAACAAATCCAATTTACTAATTCAATGTTAATGTAACCATTTTTATAGTTCCTTGATTACCCTTGAGGGGTACATTTATTAATGACGCTATATTATGCCCTATACACTTCCCCCTTACCTATGGTTTACTCCTATGCTATCATTGTTGATATTAATGTTTACATTCGATGTGCATAGGTTTGGAGGTAGGGCATAATGCATGTGTTTCATTTGGGGCCATGGTTACAGCTGGTGGCCTACAGTCTGCACCAATCTATCCCCTTGCCCCACTCATCTTGGACCACGTGAAACCTTCCACCACATGTACTAAAATAGTCTTACGACTTCTCTTCTACCGAGGCAATAAGACATTCACATTGGAGATCTCCTGCTAGTCATTGATGGTGTATATTTGCTCTGTTCGCCCTAACCTTCCAAACTGGTGACCTTTCGTTCATTGTGTTTATTGTTTTGCTACAGAAAGGGGAAGTCTTGCCAAAATTGCCATGTGCTCACATATTTGGCTATGCCTTTGATGTAACCCTTTGCTTGGGTGCATTATGGCATCACCTGAGCAGCCACATGACTCTGTGGCCAATGGCCTAAACTCTCTTCTTCAGATTTTGCATAGTGGCAAGCTTTGGAGTGGCGGACTAATATCCATCATTCTTCTTCAATCAAGTAATTATGCATCATGTTTTCTGCATTACTAGTTCCATTTTACTTTCATTCACAATGGAAATTTAAATTGGGTTCTCTTCTCTTGTTGTTTGGTGCACAGGTCCAGCATTCAAACCCCCCAAGGTTGGAATCAATTCTGGAACCAAGGCATGGAGGCTTCCTCAGTACCTCGCGGTTACGATAAGGGTTTTTCTTGTGCAATATGGTGGTCGATTTACAATCTTGTGCATGATTTCTTACTACTTCTAGTAAACCCTGTTGGGGTTGTTTCTTGGTTTTTTTCTTCCTATCCACAACCTTGACTTCAGCCAGGTCTCGATTCAGTGCCATTTGCACAGGTAAAGCTAACCCCTCTCGCTTTATTTGTTTATTTTTTGAATTAAGTTATGCACAGTGAGCTATTTTGTCCCTAATGCCTTCATTCTTGTGATGGGTTTGACACAGGTACCCCACTGCTCCTCTTTCCCAGTTATGGTTTACTGCTTCCTGTGGATATGCCTACCCTGACTTGGCACTCATCTCCTTTCCAGGTTGGTCATACAATACTTTCCTTCCTCAAAGGTCGTCTTACTGCAATTTGGAAAAGGGATTTTGTATGTTAATGTTGTAATTGAATTTCCTACCGTCTTGAGGTGAGGGCACTAAGTGAGCCCATGTTTTGTGGGTTGTTGTTGAATGTCCATGGGATTCTTACCTGGGACATACCGTGTACCCTTACTCAAGGTTTTGAGCTTCCACTGGGGTTTTTTTTTCTGAAAAGTGATAGTATTGTAAAAATGCCTTGTCTACAAGGTGACATTTGAATTTACTTGCTGAAATTTATATTGTTCATGTATATTTATGACAAATTGAGTTTGCTAGCTGAAAGTTATATTATTCAAGGATATTTATGAAGAATCTCTATCTGCTAAATGTTATATCATTCATGGATATTTATGAAGAATCCCATTTTCTACTTTTAGTAATGGTCGTGGGTTTGATCTTTTCTTCATCAATCGCCTTAGGTTTTTACATGTGTTACTTTTGGTTGAAATCTAATCTATTTATAGCCTTAAGTAACAATTATTTTCTACTGTTGGCTTTCTTTTTTTTTTTCCTTATCCTATTCTTCTTCCTCAACTGTGTAACGTGGATTGACAGTCTTAGGATAAATTGTTTAATGAAAGGGTTATATCATCGTATGGATTTTCAAGAGTTGGTACTAGTAATTTGACTAATAAGTAGTTTCTAGGGGTAGTTTTGCTACACGAGAATGAAATAAAAAATTTGCTTGATGATTTATTTTCCGACATCCACCTTACTGTTCAGAAATGTATTCCATTATTTGCCCTACTGCTCAAAAATGTATTCCATCATTTTTCCATATTGTTTAGATATGTATTTCATCATTTTGCCTTATTGTTTAAATGTGTGTTCCATCATTTTGCCATACTATTCAGATATGTATTTCATCATTTTTCCTTATTGTTCAAATAAGTATTTCATTATTTGGCTTGATGAAGATTTCTCAGTAATGACCTTGCTACGAGAATTTTAAATGATTTGCTTCACTGGTGGTTAATTTGACCTGTGGGCCGTAGTTTTTAAAGAATGGTCATAGTTTTTGTTGTTTTCTTTTGAATCGAATGTACTAGCCAAATACTCTTAAAAGATTCACCAATTCAACGTGATCCTAGTGAACATGTTAGGCACATGATTCATTGATCGTGTTAACTAGGGTAAATTGAATTAGACAGTTTCCTTCCTTTTCTGGGAATGAGCCAGAAGTAAATCTTCTTCCTAATTTAACTCCCTAACTGAGTTAAGGACATGTATCTTGCTTAATGACAACTTACATCCTTGTTACACAAAGATTCTATGCATACAGATTTTTCGGAGTAACATAATTGTCTCCAAAAAAATCATTCTCCAGCCTAACTACCTTTAAATACAGTTCTACAATAATTCTAATTTAACCAATTAATTCTCTAATTCTTTTCCTTAATTCTCATTTTCTGCTTCCAGATTTTACCCTCCCCAAAGATCATATCTTCCCTTGCCTAAATTCAACTTTAGATTATATGCATCTTTCAATTCCACTAGCCTACCACTGAGAGCGGTAAAGCTCCCTCAAGTAGGGTGTTGCACAGGTAAGAATAGCGCTTCCTAGCTACATCAGTTGAGATTACTCAACCAAACTTCTCCACTTCCAACTAAGTCTACCATTCAACTCTTAATAGTATAGGGTGTTTACATTTTTTTTCTGCTCCAATCAACCATACATCACGCATGCATCCATACATGTACACTTCCCTTCTACAATTTTTGAATCTATGCTTAATATATTCATGCATCAAACAATTTTGCCCTTATTCTGAAGTATATTCATGCACCAATGAATTCTGCGATTATTTTGAATTATACTCATACATCAATTATTTATGCAACATCTCTAACATAAAATCATGTACCAAATAATTCTATAGAAATTCTAAAATAGATTCAAATATCAAGAAATTCAATAGTAATTCTAAATTAGATTCATATAACAAGTAATTCTACACTAATTCTGAATTTAATCACAAATAATTGTATACTAGAGCCAATTCTATCTAGATTTGCAAGGTAAAAAAATTTAAACATACCAACGAAAGTCCCAAATAGTTTATGAAATCCTCATTATAATTTCATAGATATTCTTTTTCGCAGTAAGTTAATTATCCATGCAATTTCATACCAAAGACTATTTATACAAATCTTTATATGACACATACATCTTATTTTATTTCTCTACCTATCAAATACAGTGGAATTAGATTTAGATTTTGAATAATAATAACAATAAGACAAATATGTCAACAATAAACTTATAACCAGCAACAGATGTGGGAATTGTGTCTTGGAACACACTGATCCACCCAACCTTGGACTAACCATTGATCCCCCTTGGGCTAAGATGTCTTGCTAGACTCAGTAACCTCTATTGATTCTACATAATGTCTTTTTAACATTATTCTTCCAACAGATTTTTCCTTGACAACGTCCTACCTTCTGGGGATCTGTTACCCCTTTAGCCTAAACTTTTCTTTAGTTTTTCCTAAAAGGCCTGCTTTTATTCCCTGCAACGCTTTTCTTGGTATTCATCCCCCACCGAGTAAATATATATAAATATATTTTTAATTTTAGGAATTTTAGTTCGAAACTGATTTGCTTCAGATTTGGGCAAGCATCTTTTACTCTAGTGTGTCCATCTCCACAATTTACAACCATATTCAAAATTTTATTTATTTAATGACATCATTGTCCTTGATGATCAACTGATCCTCATTTGTCCAACATACTAATAATAATTACACAAAAATAGTTGCTTTTACAATAATGATAGTCTTACAATTGTTGTACTCGAAGGTGAGGAGACACATTAGATCATATACAAGATTGCAGGTGGGTCTTCATCTTGGAGTTTGGTCTCCCTATACAAGATCCAAGCCCTCTAGAGGGTCATGATGCCACTTGTAGGGTGAGCATTGAGAGCCATGGGCCTCCACTATAACAGAGAGAAAATAACCACACCATGGGATCCTTCAACACCACCTAATGCTTTCTCTTGTCCCAATTATTTGATGATGATGATGCACTTGGGCCACATTAGCAAATCGACTACACACTTACACCACACACTTGGTATTTGATATGGGGCCCAGATGGAGTTTTGTCTCACCTAGGGAGACAAGGGAGGGCTTGAATCATCGTTCCAGCCCTTATAAATGGAGCACATGCTTGCTTGATTCAATTGGAGACCCATGAGGCCATTATTTGTGCCCCCACAACCACTTGGGAGTACCACAAGTTATTTGCTTGGAGATTAAGGGAGCACCCCCTTTATCATCGTTATCAGATCCCTCCTATTCATTATGGCAAATGAGGAACTTGATTTGGCCTTCCAATGATCCTATTAGTTGTTGCTCTATCATTTCAATCCTCTTGAGAGGATTGTCATATACGTTTGGAGCTATTTGGTGGGCTTGTCTGATCCAGGTGGATGTTGGTGGCCACGCACCTATCCCATTTGGACCCCCACAATTGTCTCTTTCAGTTTTTTAGTTTCCTAAATTGTAGCACAGTTTACTATTTTTAGAAATTTTTCGGGTCCTGAACTTCCGAAGCCGTTTTGAGGCCCTAAACGACGTTTTTTGGGAAATCTGGGAGCAACATGGGTCCATGGACAGATGTTGCTCTTCCCAAAGTTGTAGTGCTCAAATAGATATTTTTAATGAGCTATTGTACGCTTCAAATGGAGATCGTATGCCAAAGTTACAACCTCGAGAAATTGATGTACCAATTTACTCAAACGGGGCCCACGATTTGGCGTTTCATCTTCTAAGGTTAGGTTTTGGGATGTTAATGGTTTTCCATTATTTCTCAACAATAAATAGGCCTTCAAGCCTCATTGTAGCATAGTTTAGAGGCATGTAGCCGCCACATCTCTTCTCAAAGATAAGCTACCATCGCCCTAGCTGGTTTATTTCCATTTCTGTTTGTAAGCATATTTCAGTATTTTACATTAATGAAATGAAGTATTATTTCTACTACATCTCTGTGTTTATGGTTATCTCTGTAATTTTTTGCGTTCCTGTTTAAATCTGGTATCAGAGCGATCTGCGTTTTTCCTTGTTTTTCTTTGCATGTCACCAACAAGGTCAGGATATAAGGAGTTAAGGCTTGAACTGGTCGAACCTTTGCAAGACCAGCCTCGCAAATCCCCATGGCAGATGAAAAGAAAGACGAGGGGGTAGGAGATCCTATCAAAATCTTGCTCGAAGAAGCCCTTGAGCGGCAAAGGAACACGATGATGGATACCCTTCAGCGGCTACCCAAAGGCAATGCATCGGGTTCCAACAACTACTCTGGAAACACCACACCGTTTAAGGTACAAGTTAATTTTGAAATCCCCATCTTCGAGGGTCAAATAGATGCAGATGTCGTAGATAGATGGTTAAATCTGCTAGATGGGTATTTTTCTGTTCATGAATTTTCGAGTTGGGAAAAGATTGTTTTCACTCTCCTCAAAGAAGCACCCCACGTCAAGGATTGGTGAGAAACCTACTTCAAGTAGAAGAATGAAAGTACGGGCTCACTATTTTCAGCCGCACCCACTTGGGATTCATTCCGGGATGTCGTCAAGGAGTAATACTACCCTATCAAAAGCTATGAGGACAAATATATCAAATGGACCACACTGTGGCAGGGAAGGGACCAAGATGTGTCGGAGGTCACAAACATTTTTCATACCCTTCGCACATACTTGGGTATCAAGGACTCTAAGCTGCATTTGGTACTCAAATAGCACGGCTGCCTACACGAATACATCCAGGAAGAGATGGAGTTCCTGAACATCTCCTCGCTCGGCACAGCGTACCAATACGCTATCAGAATCGAGCAAAAGTTCAAACAGAAGAAGCGAGACTTCGGATCTACAAATCTGAAGACTAAAGGACAAAGCCAAGCCGGGGTGACCCAAGACAACCCGTTGAAGCCGCAAGAAAATAACAACACCATGAAGTCAAATAAGGACATCGGAAAGTGGTGTGAGTTCCATAAGAGCCCTACTCACATCACAAGTGACTGTCGGACCAAGTAGTCGTTGGTGGCCGAGTTGAAGGCTTCTGAATCATGTGCATGTTCCGACTCTGAGTCAGAACCCGACAAGGGAATGGCAAAGGGAAGCAGATCATTGACGCAGAGCCCAGCACCACTGTTGCCACCACCAAGATCCAGAATAATGAGCTTGAAGATCCAGAGGAGGGGGAGTGCCTTTTCCACTACAATTCATTATTGATAGTGGGAGCCAAAAGAATCTTGTTTTAGCAAAGGTAATGAAGCGGTTGGGCCTGCCGACTACACCACACCTATAGCTGTACAGTATCGGGTGGCTTCACGAAGTACGAGATCTCAAAGTTCGCCATCAGTGCCGCTTTCCCTACAGCATCAAGCCCTTCACAGATGAGGTATTGTGTGATGTTACACCTCCGAATGTTTGTGATGTATTATTAGGCCATCCATACTTCTGGAGGCGACATGTTGTGTATGAGTCAAAGCCTCGTGATGTCATTATTTCTTTGTGTAATTCATTATACCGGATACTGGAGGTAGCCCCACTTACCACCACCTCTTTGATCACTACTAAGAAAGGCAGCAAGCTCATCTCCCACACTAGGAAATTCATCTGTTTGGTTCGCTCCCAAAGAAAGGGGAAGATCATCACCACATCCATGACGCCGTGAAGGGTTCCTCTATGCAGCAGTAGTAGCAAAGGGATACAGTCATGACAGAACATAGGAACAACTTCTCCTCATCCACAGGGGTACAACACAAGCTTCAGGTGGGCAACAAAGTCTGGTTGCATCTGCAGAAAGAATGCCTTACAAGAGCCCATCAGAAACTCAAACCACTCCGACATGATCCTTACACCATTACCAAGGTTGTGGGAAACAATGCTTTGGAGCACAGCATTCCCCCATCCCTTTGCTTGCACAAAGTGTTCAATGTGGATCATCATCGACCATGCTTCCCACCACTACTGGACACATCAGAGATTGTAGAACATCTCACCAGGGACCAAGTTCAGCAACAACTTCCTCATCTCATAGAGGAACTCAACGCAATGGGGAGCGTTGCTTACTAAGGGGGGAAGAATGATCCAGGTGGATGTTGGTGGCCACCCACCTATCCCATTTGGACCCCCACAACTGTCTCTTTCAATTTTTAAGTTTCCTAAATTGTAGCACAATTAACTATTTTTACCAGTTTTTCAGGTCCTGAACTTCCGGAGCCGTTTTGAGGCCCTAAACGATGTTTTTTGGGGAATCTGGGAGCAACATGGGGCCATGGATTAATGTTGCTCTGCCCAAAGTTGTAGTGCTTGGATAGATATTTTTAATGAGCTATTGTACGTGTCCAACGGAGATCGTATGCCAAAGTTACAACCCCGGGAAATTGATGTACCAATTTACCCAAACAAGGCCCACAATTTGGCGTTTCATCTTATGGGGTTAGATTTTGGGATGTTAAGGGTTTTCCATTGTTTCTCAACAATAAATAGGCCTTCGAGCCTCATTGTAACACAGTTCAGAGGCATGTAGCTGCCACATCTCTTCTCAAAGATAAGCTACCATCGCCCTAGCTGGTTTATTTCCATCCTTGTTTGTAAGCATATTTCAGTATTTTACATTAATGAAATGAAGTATTATTTCTGCTACATCTTTGTGTTTATGGTTATCTCTATAATTTGTTGCGTTCCTATTTAAATATGGATCATTGTCACCAATTTAGTTGTTATTTTCACATTAAAATATTAATTAGTGGCTAATTAGGCTAAAATAGACCATTTGAACTTGTGAGAGACTCATATATATATTGATGAGAACCCATCTGTAGTTCCTCATCACACTTGGGATTTTCACTAGCCTCATTATAGGATTTCAACCTGCAATTTTTGGAAAGAATTTGGATGTCCTTGGGATGCAGTTTGATGTATGGATATACTGTTATCTTTTTGGAGCTTCTAAATGCATTATTGATGGATGGATATACTTCATATTATCTAGTGTCTTTTCTTGTTGAATATCTTTATGAAAATGTCTAATGCATTGAACTCGTTCTCATAGTGAAAATTTACGCCCTAATTTACTTGATATGGTACAAAATTATGATTTTGAGAAGTTTGGCATGTGTTACTCATTGATGATATGAAATGAATGTTCTTAGCGGAAAATCATTATAATTTGTCCTTGAAACTCCATCAATTAATCTAATGAAGGTAATTGTTGAAAGGGGTAGTTAGGGATTCCTCTTTTAGCCTCCTTGAAGGTCAATTTAAAATTTTAACCTACCACAAGTATCCCTGACTCCATTCTCCTAATGGACGAGTCACTAGCCAAATTCCTTGGTGATCGCCCTTCCTTAAACTGTTTTCTCCCTCTTTTCCTACTTTCAACCCTAACCCTAGAAGGTCAAGTAGGGCCTAACACGAATTTCATTAGAGGCGTATCCTTGGGGTGAAAATTGGTACACTACTACATTGTCATTTCCTCCAGGTGTTATCAAAGTTTCAAGCAATTCCCGAGGCTAGTTTGAGATATATCTTGAGCCCTAGCTCAAAAACTGTTTTTATTCTTCACCTTCCTTGGTTAGTGGCATTTCTAGGGTCATTTGCACTTTAAAAATTTGTCTCTCACAGACCCTTCTTCTCATCCTTGCTTGACCTAATCATATTGGTGATGATCATCTTGAACCTTAGGTCTTGTTTAGAACCCATAGGTTCATCTTTAGTTCCAAAACTTTGCATGCTTGTTATCACACAAACCCTAAGAGAGGTCCTTTCCCTTTTCTAGGAATTCCTGATCTAGGTACATTCCTTGTCTTGAATATCCTTTCACCTAGGTATAGGTCCTATCAATAAGCATTTCCTGGAGAGCCATTCTCTTGTTTTTAAAGCAAGCAAGCCATTATTTGAGCCTCTCCTTTGAATGGGCTTTGGAAATCACATTTTACATTGTTATTGACCTCATCATTTTGGTGATTTCCTTAATACCAAGACTCCTCCCATCGGTGAAAGTTCATAAAGAATAGGGGACATTGATTGATGTGACTGTGGGTTCTTGTCCTGTTGTTTCCATTTGGTGTAAATGTCACTTAGGAACCCCTTCTTGGACCCCGCTAGATTGTGTGGTAACACACAGCACTCACTCAACAGTTATCTCTATGTCCAATTGCAAGAAACCAGAAATTAATCAATTATTTGCCAAGATGCCAACTATATGGTTGTAGGTATAAATCAATATGTATTTATAAGAAAACATAGATCACTGGGGAAGTCATTTCATTCTAGCAAAGACTCCCCCCTCCCCCCCCAAAAAAAAGAAACAGAGGTCAGTGTAACCAATATAAAATGCATAAATGAACATGAGATAATTAAGCCCATTGGTAGATGTTCAAGCCTGCAAAACATATACAATATAGATATTGAATGTTTTGCAAAAATATACAATGAGAGACAAAAGGGGATAAAAAGGACCATGTAGAGTCTTGATGTAACTTTTCCTATATAAAATGGATTAAATATATGAAGTGTACAAACTTAGTTAATTTTATTACATTCTTACAATCAGTTAAAAAATTTAAATAGCTTCCATTCTTTTTTTTAAAGTCTATTTTTCTGAGTATAACTTAGTCAATTTTATTGCAATCCTAGAGTAAACTATTCAAGAATACCCTTCCCTACAAAATAAAAAATCCCTAATAAATAGTCAATGAAATATATTTAAATATAATCCTTCCGTGTCAGTATTTCCTTGATGCAGTCTCGCATTTTCAAAAACAAAGTATTTGCAAATGAGGATGTTTAAACGTTTTGAGAACAAGTTGAACCAATTATTGATCTAATTATTCTTTCAATGTTAATATGTCATAGTTACTAGCATGTGAGGCTGATCCAAAAATGGATCTTGGATAAACCTCTAAGTTTAAAAGACTTCATGCAAGAGGTAAAAGGTGCCAAATGGCACAAATCCTTTGTAAATCAGAGGAAAATGAAAATCACAGGCTGCTCTCAGAAATAGTCTCACTATAGAGATCTTCTCATTCTGAATCCATCGCAACTTAAATGGGCAAAAACGGACTTCAAATGGGAAAGCTATCACAAAATGAAGTTGCCCTTTTTCAAAGGAAAAAGAGGAAAAATCCCTTGAATAATGGGTCTAAAAACCCTCTAATTCTTCCAAATCTCCCAAAAGGGCAAGACCATCGAAAAAGGAGAAGTTATGGAGAAGGCAAATAACACTAGCGGGCCTTAAAAACTTGAAGAAAACCGTGAAAGCAAGGCTATCGGAGGCTTGAACAATGGTTGCACAGGGGCCATCGGATCAGGCCAATCAATGGTCCAGATCCGATTGGCAATCGCAATCGACAACGGCAGTTGGAGGCATATAGTGTGATGGGCCGAAGTGATACTGTGATTGCTGATATCAGCGGATCACAATTGGCGAAAACAATGTAGAGGGGATTACACACACACACATATATATACATGCGATGCGATGGTGCGATCACCGAAATCGGTGGATCGCAATCGGAGCATTACAAAGGGAGCATTGGGCCTTTAGATCGTGCGACATTGTGATTTGCGACAGATGTGCGGACCCGATAATACTATAAACCACATCGTATGGATCTTGAGATCCGCCAAATGACATTTTTCAATGTATTTACGCATATTTCATTATTTAACGAAATACAAAGGGGCAGGCTAATTGCAATATGTGATAATGATTCCTAAGTGGACCCAATGGCGCTATAAAGCAGGGTTATAGGAATTTCAAGTCTAGAATTGTGTTTTATGGGACTTTCCTGTGTTTTCATAGCGTTCTCTATGTAAACAGAGAACGATTGTTACTAAGGATTCAAAGCGTTGATAGACCCCTTCTGTTACCAAATAGGTGGCATTCATCCCCGAGGGCGTTTAACAATGATTGCTAACGCTCAGAGACGAGATTCGAGCAGACTGTGACAGGAAGCCAAAGCGCCCGAGAGGGAAATGAATCAACAGCGCCATTTTGGCTAAAAAACCTAAATGTCAAAGACAGAGGGTTGTTGGGTTGTTGAGGGGTGTTGTTGTTAATCCTTGAAGGGTTTGTTGTGGAAGCAGAAGCCAAAGAGGAAGCCAAAGTGAAAGAGACAACGCAGAAGCCAAGGGAGTAACTTAAAGTTCAAGTGAAAAGCCCAAAGGGAGAGTTGTAAACAGCCTGAGGGCCAAGAAGCCAGAGCAAAAGAGCCAAAGAGCTAGAGCCAGAGCCAAAGAGTCAAGAGTCAGAGCTAAGAGCCAGAACTAGAGCCAAAGAGCCAAAGTCAGAGCCAAGAGCCAGAACCAAGAGCCAAAGAGCCAAAGCCAAGAGCCAGAGCTTCAAGAGCCAGGGGGATTAAATGGTGTCTGAACCCACTGTTTTTGTGTAAAACAACAGGAGTTGAGTCAAATACTTGTAAAATACTTACACCATAATCCCAGAGAGCCTAGTTGAATTAACTAGAGCTCACGAAGATGTAGCCCAAGAGTTGTGGGTGAACTCCTAATTAATTTGTTGTCTTATGCATTTGTTTTTATTGCTGCATTATTCACCGTTATATGCATTTATATATCAGTTTAAGCACATTCACATATCAGCACAAACAATAGACTCTAAAACAGATAATCAGTTTAAAACAATTATCAGCATACACTATATTATCAAGCATTTCTTAATTCCACATTTGTTAATCGTTAAAGACTTGGGAAAATTCAAGCTTTGGAAGTGGGAGAGGTTCTTGTAAGCTAGACAAGAAGCCTAAGTGGCCCATTTTTAGATCAAGTGGTATCAGAGCTTAAGATTGATTAACCCCACCTTCAAAGAAGGTTATATCAAAATGCTTTATTGACAGAGGAAAGACTACTTCTCTGAAAGGTGTTTGAATAGCAAGAGGCTGATTGTATGCTTGTTTGTAGATTGACTATTTTCTGAGTTTGCAGAGGTGAAGGGAATGCTATTGATAGCTCAGTCCAGGAAGGACAAGAAGGAGAAGGGCTAAAGGCATTCTTCTATCCCAAAGGACCTCAAGGCAATCCAAAGCACAAGAGATTTGTTGCAAGAGGTTGCTTAAATAAGCTCTTTATTTATCTTATTGAAGTTATTTTTGTTCATTGGCATAATGACAACTTCTACAAGTGGGTCCTCAAATTCTACTCTCTTCAGGGGACTCTTTGATGAAGACATGAAGCAAGAATTATCCACCATGATGGATATGGTGAGAGAAATATATGAGGATGGAAGTGTTACATAATCATTTGTCACTGCCTTCATTCCCAGTCCTTCTACTGTGTCATGTGTCCAAGTCAAACATGCTCATACAGAAAAAATGCTCTCTTATGCTGCCAATTGACCCACTTTTCCTAAGTTATCTGCCTCATCATGACTATGGACTTAATATACGCGCTGAATGGCGCTCATAAACAGTCCAGCCACACTTCCAGTGCAGAAGTACATTTGTTTCCCACGACGGTTTGATTTCATGCCCCGTCGCGAGGCTATTTTTTATATCTAGTGACAGTCTAACTGGCCACATTTCTTACTTGCGATGTCAGCGCTAGACCTCTATTATGCACTCGCGATGATCCAGATTGGGTGAATTCGTTCCAACAGTTGGCATTCTGGATGACTCCAAACCTGGTTGTTGGCATAGTTTGTGTCGCCCTTCCTTCCCTAGTATGACAGTTCCATCAATTGTGCTACCTTCCTTGGAGATAAGCTCTCTCTTCCACCTTTCATGGAGACTCCTTCTCCTATTTAAACACTCACCTTTGCTATGATCAGCTAGTTGGTAAATTCTTGGATTGAGTAGTGTTGTTAGTGCTTTTGAGTTTGATAGATAGCTGGTGTGGGTGTGACAAGTGTGAGATTGTTTATAGCTTGTGGAAGGTTTTGAAGTGCCCTTGACTATTATATATAACTTATGAGTGAGAGAGAGAGACTTTGTATGTTGAGAGATCCATCTTCAAAGAGTGAATTCTTGAAGAACATGCTGGCTAGATTCCTGTGAGAAGGCTTGCGACATCAAGACTTTGGTTGTAAGCTTGCTCTTATTTCATTATTAATACAATCAATGATGTTTTCTTATGTCTTGTATGTAATTTACTTGATAGCTCATGACTTCTTGACTTTGTGAGTAAATAGATCATTGTTGTTTTCCGGTTACGCGCTTTGCTTTATTTCCTTTGCATTGTTTCAGGTTGATCACTCATTGAGGAGAAGGAAGCGAAAGTTGGAGCAGCGCAATGGAACTCCATTGACCACTGGTTGAGGTAGGCCCCCAACTATGACTGTTTAAGAAAAGCTATTTTTGATCTGTCCTTGTTTGTGACTAGACCCACTCTAGGGCTAGAGGGGTTGCTCTGTCTGCAGAGGGAACACTTTCCTGCATCACAAATTGGTGACTCTACTGGGGAGTTTGTCCTATGTTCTTCTCTTTACTCTTGTTTTGATTTTGTTTTGGTCTCTCTTGGTTTTTGGGGATTAATTATCAGTCTCTTGGGTCACCTAGATTGATCTGGGAGGTCCCTCTAGTGTCTGTTAGATTGGCTGGTTTTTGTTTGGGAGTTTTTGGCTTGTTTGCCATTGTTTTTTACATCATTACGGAACATCGTTTAACAATCGCGCTGACGTCACGCTCACTCTTTTGTAAAGTCCTGTGCGTCGCTGAATAACGTCACACAGTCGCGACGACTCCTGAAATTGGTTCATCGTGGGAAAGACATGTACTTCTGCAACGACATCGCCCTGTTGCTACAACTAGCTGCTTATCAGTGCTAGTTGCTAGTGTTGTCCTCGCGACAACACCTGTATAATTGATTTTCTCAATTCTGCCTCCTAAGTTTGCCAGTCCTCTTGATCCCTTGCCTTTTTCGCTTGCTCAGTCATTTGTTTTTCATTGTTTATGGTTAAGGCACTTTTTCTTTGGCTTTGTTTAATGAATCTTGTGTTTTTTCCTGTGTGACCTAGTTCATTATTTCAAGTTTCTTGAATCAATTGTCTTGGTTGCTAGTTTGCTCAAGATTCGTTTACAGCTTTCTTGTTTTTTTGATTGATCCTTCCTCATTCTTTGTTTCTGGTTGATTTTTAGTGATAACTATTGAACCAATCTTTGGTATTGATTCAATCTCTTTTCGCTACCGAACATAGATCACAATTGTTTGGATCGATCAGTTCTTTCACACTTTCTTGTTTGCTTCTTTGAATTTAAAACATCAAAAATCAAAGGATTGCATTCATTTAGTGTGTGAAAGTGAAAGTGAATTTGCATTTCAAGGTTGCATACCAGAAAGCGAATGATAAAATCTCTCATTAGTAGTATCCATGCATTGTAGGAATTGATGTTTGTATGCATTGTGTGATTGCATTTGCTCATCTTGGTCTTCTTGGTTTGGGAATGATCTCTCTATCCTCCCATAGGTAGGTGTTAATTGAAGTAAAAGGATATTTCATTCATTCTAGCTGCATCCTAGGTTTTGTTGTATACATACAGTAAGGCCTAAAAACTAAAACATAATTCAAGATCAACTTTAAAATGAACTAAATAAATCTAACAACACATTGGAACATAACACTCATTATTTAGAGGTCTAGGCTAGAGATGTGCTCTAGCGTCGTTAAACCTAGTCACTATTGTTCTCACTCAAGGTTGGGTGATTCCTCCTTCTGTGACTCAATAGCAATATAGTATGGAATTGTGCTCCCATGTACTGTCAAGTATATGTTGGGAGACCCCACTAGGTTATCATCCTATATCTTTAGGAAGTCGTGTATGCCACCTTGCAAACTGTAACGCACCAAACACATCATTTAGGAAGATTGATTGTCGTATGGAAAGTCCTTGGTTTTCATATGACTGCCAAGGTGTATATGCAATTTTACGGGTTGTTTGGAAAACCTTTTGTCTAGTTCTCCAGAGTAGTCACTTTCGTTCCTTCGGACTCCCTAAAAGAAAAGGTCCATCTGAGCACTTGTCACTTCAGGCTCATTAAGTACTTGAAGGCGACTAGAGTCATCTTTTGGTCCTTTTCTCGACTCTTTAAAGATGAAAAGGTCAAGTTTTATTCCTGTGTCTTAAAATTTATTTGGCCACGTCCACATTTACCCAGTTAGATCTTGTTTGCGTTTAGTTTGAGTAGGGTTCTTTCTCGTTAGTTTTCCTAGGATTTTGAATTGAATCATCATGGAAAAATCATCAATCCCATCTCCCGTTCCAAGTGACCAAGGGTCTCCGTCCTCTGTCGCTCCCGAGGTTCTAGTTGTTAGTGATACTCTCCCTGTTATCCAAAGTATCCAACCGCTTAACTCTCGTGCCCTAGAGGACGAGTCCTATGATATTAATTGGAACCCCGTTTGGGAGCCTTCTGAGGAAGACTTTCCCACTACTCCTCCTAGTGTTTCGATCTCGATGTCTTCCTCCGACATGGATGAGACGACTCCCGTCTCTGGTGAAGAATCCTTTGTGTCAGAAAGTGAAATACCTATTCCTATGGAAACTTCACCTTTCCATGCAACAGGAACTTCACCTTTCCGTGTTACTTCCCTTGGTGTCACATTGCCTTTAAGGTATAATGCTTTGGCAGACATCATTGGCTCTAGGTCTCCCCTTTCGATTTCCATATGGTCTCGTACCGTCCCTCTGACTTTCGAGTCATTCACACCTCAAATTCACAATGTGTCCATCACATTTGTTCTAACCATGCCAACTATTTGTGTGGCTTCTTCAACCCCTGTTGTCAGTGCCGCCACTGCTTCTTCAGTGGTCACTACTATTGTCGGACCTTCTGCTGGTCCTACCTATAGTGGCCCAACGGCAGGAGTTGTTGATCCTACACTAAGTGCCCCACCTTCTTCTGGTTCCATTCCAGTAGGGGGGCATATGATCAATATGTACAAGCTCTTCGGAACCTGGATCCTCAAAATCTGTTTAATTATTATGATTCTCGTGGAGCTCATATCTATTACCCTGGACCTATGCCATCTCAACCCGCGGTTGAGGTCACAGTCCCGTTGTCTGTTGCTTGGGGTACCACCACTTATCATGGTATCCAAGCACCACCCGCAAATTTTCAAGGGCCACCATATCAAGGTCAACCATCTTACGGACAACCTTATCCAGGGCAACCTGGAGGCCCAGAAGGACAACCCTTCCAGGGACAACCTTCGGCCTTTGGTGGTTCTTCCTTTACCTATCTCAAGCAGCCTTCTGGTAACTCGGGACAACCTTACATTCAACAATGTTAACCCAGTATCCAGCAAGGCTACTCTTTTGGGCAAGTTGGTCAGCCTTATGTTCAGCAAGGCCAACCCACTGTCCAACCTAGTCAACTATCTGGACAAAGTGGTTAGCCTCAAAATCAACTAGGCCAACCAACTGTCGAGTCTGCTCAGCCATCCGGCCAGTCAGGACAACCATCAGTTGTGCAAGGACAACCCACTACCTAGTAAGCTCAACCTTCTAGGCAAGTGGGTCAACCTCAATCTCATCTAGGTCAACCTTCTAGCCAGATGGCTCAGCCTCAGTTTTCTCAAGGACATCCGTCTAGGCTTTCCCAACCGGGCACTCAAATGATGGTTTCTTCTCAAGCGCCACCCGCTTTTCAGCCCCAGTCTGGACTCCAGACCCAATCTGGTCCTCAAATTCGGGTTGGATCCCAATCTCAACCTACTTATCAAACCAAGCCTAGCTACCAGGCCCAATTTGGAGCCTAGCTGCCTTATGGTACCCAGAAATCCCAAGGGCAAGCCCAATTTGCCCCATATCAAAAATTATCAACAACTGCAGGTAAATCCTTACCAGAATTTCCAGCAACCTTATGTTGCTCCTGCAAGCCAAGTTGGTAATCAATGGACTGCTGGGGGACAAATCCAGGGTCAACCATCCAGTTATAGCTATAACCCCTACGGGCAAAATTCCTACGGATAAAACCCTTATGGGCCAAATCCGTCTGGACAAAACCAATGGGGGCAACAAACAGCTGGGTGGAACTCTAGTGCTACCTCCTACCCGCAGCCTCAGATGTCCTTTAATCCTCAGCTACCCTTTTTAGCAATGTTGGAATTACCGGACGTGTCCAAACTACCAAATGATCCCATTCTTCATAATCCATAGTGGTCGCCGGTTCCAACTAAAATTCCAGGTGATTGTCTCAAGTTTGATGGTAAAGCTGGAGAACATCCCTAGGCTCATGTTATGACGTATCATCTATGGTGTTCGTCAAGCTCATGGCTTGATGACTCAATCCGACTTCGCCTTTTTCAACGGACTCTCACTGGCTCTGCTTCTAAGTGGTATATTGAGTTAGCTTGTGGATCTTTTCGGGACTTTAACTCGTTAGCTATGGCGTTTTTAACTCATTTTCAATTGTCGATTCGCTATGAAACGAGCACACATCTCCTGGCATCCTTAAAACAGACTACGACCACACATATCTCCGATCATATTCATGAATGGAGATGACGTCGCCGTTTGATTAAGTTTTGGATTCCTGATCAGCTTCTCACTAACTGGTTTACAAATTCATTTGTCGGTCCAATAGCTCGGGACATTGCTATGGGGGCATGTGTAACTGAAGAGAAATCTATTGTGCGTGCTTAGTACCTTGACTTGGTTTACTCCCAATCCGGTACATTATATGATTATTTGCCTAATGCTCCAAGGCCTGGAACTTCCAATGCTCCGCCAACACCCTCTGTTGACGGTGTCATCGATACTGTCAATCTGCCCTCTAAGAAATCTTCCGCAAACCCTGGGAAGAAAAAGTCGAAAGATTCAAATGAAAATATTTGTCAGGCCGTATCCAATGTCGGTAATACTTCTAAGGTGAATGTCATCCAGTCCACCACAGTAGACAAAGCCTCGAAAGGGAAAAATAAGGGAAAAGGAAAGAATAAAGCTGAACAGCTAAAGCGAGATTCCCCTAAACCTCTGCCTAATGAAGGTGCCAAACGCAAGCCTAAGTATCCTTGCCTTATCTGTGATGAGGATCACTATACCAAAGACTGCCCAAGGTGGTCTGAAGTTAGTCATTTGCTGAAAGGTACCCCTAGAACTCTTGTCATGCTCAAAGAGCCTTTTCCCTTGCAACAAACTCAAATGGTGGCCGATCTGTCTCAATCCTCTTCTCCCTTTGGTTCTGAGGTATTTATGGCTGGGACGATTCCCATCCACATTAGTACTCGGGAAAAAGAGTATTTGTTGCCTACCGCGACGGAGCCTGAGGTCCCCTCTATTGCTCCTCCATCCAGTTCCGGTCCCCTTCATATTGAGTGACCTAGCACTGAAACGGTCATTCGACCTCCTCCTAAAGGTGTACTCCGGAAATCTTCGTACAACCCCAATACTCATGCTACTCAGCACTATAACATCGTTAAGGACTTAGCTGAGGCTCTGTCAGCTATGTCCGAATTAGAAGTTCTCCAGAGCTGCCCCTCTCAAACGAAGTCTTTGCTATCGGCCATCGGTGGCATTGACCTGACTGACTCAGATTTGATTACTTTTGACCTGGACAGTCATATACCGAGGCTACCTCACCAAATTGCCTTCCTTATTCAGGTCATCATTAATTCCAAAACGATTCATCGTACCGTCATTGATGAAGGTGCTTCTACTCACATAATTTTTGTTGCTTGTCGGAAGGCTATTGGTTCTCCGACTCTAACCCAGTCTCCTACGACCTTGGAAGCCTTTGATGGGAGAGAGTCTTGTCCTTATGGTATACTCCAACGCTTTCCCATTACATTTGAAGGAAAGATGGTCGAAGTAGAGGTCGAAGTTGTCGATGAAAATTTAACTTACAACCTCCTTTTAGGACGAAGCTGGGCATATGCCATGCGAGCCGTGGCTTCATCTCTATTCCTAGTCATCTGTTTCCCTCATCAGTGGAAGATCGTCAAAGTAGACCAGCTATCCCTCTTCGCCTCTTCCTCCGATGGAAATGTGCCTTTCGGTGGAGCATACCTCAATTCCTCTTGAGAGTGTGGGTGTTGGAATCTTTAAAGATCCTGCCCTTATGGGTGTTTTTTCACTCCCACCTCCCAAAATCACCCCCATTAATATGATTTATGTTCGCTCTGATCCATGGGTTCTTCCTCTTGCTGATTAGATAAAATCTTGGGGCAATGAGATGCCGTTGAGTCTCGCCGAGCTCAACTACGTCGAAATTGTTTCTGCATCGGCTCCATCCTCTAAATCTGCTCCTTCGAGCAGAGCACTCGACTCTTACATGCAACCCCCTTGGCTTGGAGATAACGCTTCTTCATACCCATTACAAGAAATTTTTCCTTTTGATGAAGCAATCATTGAGACTATGTCGTTCGAGGAACCCCCTTGGCCTAATCATCACCATCGTTCCTCGTTTCTCCCCACCCATCGGGAAATGCTTACTTGTCTTGAGCAATTTGCTTCTTGTTTCCCCTTTCAATCTCTTCAAACACCTATCCATATCCATCAAGTGTCTTCTGAATGGAATATGGGGAACATCATGCAAACTCAGCCAATCAACATCTTTGTTAAACCAGGGATTGTCGAGCACATCCATGTTGGAGTAACTTGTACTTCAGAGGAGATTCAGCTTTATACAGGTATTTTTCGCAAATTTCATGATGTGTTTGCCTGGTCTTTCGAAAAGATACCTGGCATCGATCCTAGCATCGTGGTGCATGAGATACCTACCTATCTGGGTGCTAAACCTGTTTGACAGCGTCTACGCCCCGTGCACCCCCGAAAGGTTGCAGCTATTAAAGCGGAAGTTGAAAAGCTTCTTAAGTCTGTTTTTATTTACCCCATCCCACTCATAGATTGGGTCTCTAATATTGTCCTTGTCACTAAAAAATAGGGCACTATCAGGGTATGTGTTTATTACCGTGATATTAATCGAGCCTGTCCCAAAGATAACTTCCCTACACCCTTCATTGACCAAATCATTGATGAGTGTGCCAAGAGTGAAATATACTCATTCATGGATGGCTTTTCTGGTTATAACCAGATTAATATTGCCCCTGCCAATCAACACAAGACTGCCTTTATCTATCAATGGGGCACTTTCGCTTATAAGAAACTCCCTTTCGGATTAAAAAATGCCGGTGCCACCTTCCAACACACAATGTCTTACACGTTTCATGATATTCGACACATTGTGCAGCCTTACCTAGATGACCTTCTGGCTCATTCAGTAAAATGCCAAGACCATCCAACCCACCTTCGCAAAATGTTTCTCCGTTGTAGACACTATCGTATCTGGCTCAATCCGCATAAGTGTGTCTTCTATGTCGAGTCCGGCAGACTTCTCAGGTTCATCGTCTCCCGAGAGGGTATCCGTTTGGATCCTCTTAAAGTTGAAGCCATCCTGAATCTTCCTCCCCCTGCTTCTTTGCAGCAATTGCAGAGTTTGCAGGGAAAAGAAAATTTTCTACGATGATTCATTCTGAATTATGCCGAAGTGGTTAAAGGCTATACGCAGTTATTAAAATGTGACACCCATTTTCATTGGGATACCGTTGCACAAGAGTAATTCGAGTGCCTCAAGGTTCTCCTTGTTTCTGCTCCCTTATTACGTCTGCCTGATTACCACAGGGACTACACTCTTTATTTAGCCGCTACAAAATACCATCGGCATGGTTCTAGTTCAAGATGATGATGATGGTACTGAGCATGTATTTTATTATCTCAGCCACAACTTACTTCATACAGAAACTTGTTATGCCCATGTCAAGAAGTTGGCATTGGCTGCTATTTGTGTTGTCCAACGTTTCTGCCATTATATACAATTGCGCACCACGACGGTGATTTCTAATTGCAACCCAATGACGTACATTGTGTCACATCAATTACTGGGGGGAAAATACTCGAAGTGGATTGTCATCCTCCAATAGTTCGACTTGGAATTCACCACCACCAAGTCTAAGAAGTCCCTCGTCTTCACTGAGTTGCTTTGCTCTCTACCATCTATTACCACACCCTCTCAGTTAAAGAACCATATCCCGAATGAAACTATGTTCTTGATTAGTACCCTTGACCCTTGGTACGAGGACATTATTGTCTATCTCCAGACGTCCTCCTTTCATCCCAATTTGTCCAGGGATGCTCGGCGATGGGTTCACCATCAGTCCCAACCTTATCGCATTATTAGGGACACCCTGTACTGAATCGGCACTAACTCTGTCCTCCGCCGATGTTTAACACTCGAGGAAGCTGAACGAGTTATAAATGACTGCCATTCTGGCACTTGTGGCGGTCACATGTCCGAGTATGCCACTGCTTAGAAGATTCTTCGTGCTAGTTATTTTTGGCCCTCCATCTTCAAGGATTGCATTCTTTCCGTCCGCTCTTGTCATGAGTGCCAAATCTACCAATGGAAAATGCGCACGCCTCCCGCTCCATTGCACCCTGTTGTTACCATCGGCCCTTTTGCCAAATGGGGCATTGATTATATGACCTGTAACCCTCGCTCGACCGGGGGGGCATGGGTATATCATTATTGTCGTTGATTATTTCACAAAATGGGCCGAGGCGATGCCTACACTATCTGAGGACGGTCACACAGTGGCGCAATTTTTTTCAATCATGTTATTTCACGATTCGGAGTCCCTCAGGCTATCATCACTAATCACGGCAAACACTTCTGTAATCCTATGATGATTGAGTTAACAACCCAGTTGGGCCTGCGGTATGATAGCTCGACACCGTACTATCCTCAGGCCAATGGCAAAGTGGAAGCTGTCAACAAAGTTCTAGTTACAATGCTTCAACGCATTGTTGGCATGCATAAGTCCAACTGGCATTTGATGTTGCTCTCCACCTTATGGGCCTACCAAACTTCAGTGAACAATGCCACTGGGTTCACCCCGTTTCAATTGGTTTACAGTCTGGAGGCTACCCTTCCGATTGAGTGTGAGATCCCTTCTCTGAAATTATCTGTTGAATTACTCCCCAACACTACTCCGGTAGAAGAACGCCTTCTCTACCTAGAATGACCAGACGAAACCCGTCGACTAGCCTCTCTAGCTATTGAAGCATAGAAGAAGAGAGTGAAAACTCACTTCGATCATACTGTCCATCCTCGTTCTTTTGTTAAAGGAGATTTAGTCCTACTTTATGATCAAGCGAATCATAAGCTGGGGGCATGCAAATTCGAGCCTATGTGGCACAGGCCTTATATTGTAAAGCAAGTTTTGCAAAAAGGGGCCTATGAGCTGATTGATTATGAAGGGAACCCTCTAGATAAACCCCGAAATAGGCTTTATCTGAAAAAATATTACGCATGAACCCCATGCACTCTGATTTGTACATACGTGTGGTCTCAGCAGGTGTGTTGTGTGTGTGTGTGTGTGTGTTTTCATGTTTTGGCTTGGTGTGTAGCCATAATTGCCACTTATTGTGTCTTTTTGCTTCGTAAGCAGATGTTTGGTACACCTTATATTGGTTTCGCTGATGGTGCCTGCTGTAGTACATGCAACCTGTCTTCTACGGCTGTTATGCTTTTAACCTGCAAAAGATACCCAAATACAGAATATGCGAAGAAAAATACCCAGAACATAGAATGGTGAGAGTCAACAGCAAATATTTTATTATTCAGAAAGCAATGTTCACTGGCCTCTTCGAGGGGGCAACCTCCAATAGAGCAGAGCTCGATTCAAAAATAAGACACGATGCTCCTCG